>ML253140.1:0-21579 GCA_005239495.1 Nicotiana undulata | reverse complement strand
GGGGGGGGGGGGGGGGAGAATGCCCTGGCCTTTAGATATATTCAAAAAAACAGTTGTCTAAATGGAAAGGGTAATAAAAAGGTATTCGCAAGAGGTATGGGTTATAATAATGATAAGTGCATCGGTCAACATTCAAGGACGAATGTTCCAAAAGGGGGGGATGATATTACACCCCATGTTTTCGTATGTGAAAGTACGCCATAAATAAATTAATGGAATCTCGGGAATGCGATTATCTTGAGGTTAATGTGTTTACGCTATTTATAACAAGCGATAAATAAGTGTCATGAAGGATAAAGGGTACACGAATTAAAGAAAACGAGTTTCGTTGAAAGTGACCAATTTGGGATAAAAATACGGGTCGAGCGATATTACCCGATAATTATGAACTAGTACCATTCAAGGTACCATATGGCCGTGATAAAGTGATGTATAAAGTATATTATAAATGATTAATATTTTTAGGTAAATTAAGATAATTCTTAATTATACGGGTAATTGGTTAATTACCGGGTAACGGAACATTACCCGATTAACTAATAAATGGATAAAAATTTATAAAATACACCATCCAAAACGTGGCATAAAGCCACAATGGATAAACATGACTCTTGGTCATTATTTCCATGTGGCTACCTAAGGGTAAAGTTAAAACCTTGTCTTATCTCCATCTCATTAGGATCAGGGCTTAGGACATCATTGAACATTAATGTCCCATTTTAGTTAAAGAAACATTAAGAGAGTAGAAGCTTCAGTTCATGCAACTAATTCCATCAAAATAATTCAAAGAAGCAGTAGCTTATTTTCGTTCAGGATATTTCAGCGTAATTCCATAAAAATTTTGCGGTTACAAAAGAGTATGGTACAATCTTTGCCAAGAATATTATACGGAGTTTTTCCTACTCCAGGTATGTTAAGTCTAAGCCATTCTTTCATTTGGAATGATCGCGTAATTACACGAGTTTGATAATGAGGCATAAAGAGAAATTCATATCTCGGAATGTACATATATTTTTCTAGTCTCGCAAGTTAAGTAAATGTCACACCCCAAAACCGAGGGACGTGACCGGCGCCTAACCGGATGAACCCAGTCAAGCGGACATGGATTGCCTTTCCTACCCAACGTATTACCCCGTGTTCATAACGTACATTATTCCATACGAGTTAGCCAGTTTAGAGTCAAAGTACACTTTACAACATAATTCCATTTTCCTCTTTTAGTTTTAAAAAATGGATAACCCGGATTATACCAGCTACATATAACATTTCTGATTTGCGATCCACAATTACGAGTGAGTACAACTACCGCCCAAAATATACATATACATATATAACCCACACAGTGTCTATGGAGCCTCTAAGAGTTCTTAGGAGTTTTACATAACTTGCCGGCAACAAGGCCCCGACTATACCTTTACAACATAAGTAAAAGAGTATGGTATAATCCACACACGGCCCCGAGAGGAAGAGGGGCTCACCAAAACTGATGAAGAGATGAAGATGCGGCACCACTAACGACGGGCTGAACTACCTGCTATGGAACCACCTACATCCATATAAAAGATGTAGCCCCCGGCAAAAGGGACGTTAGTACTATGGAATAGTACTAGTATGTATGAAAAAACATTACCCTAAGTACAATCAAGCAATACACAGATAAGAGAGTGTTAATGAAACCAACAAGTATTGCAAAGAAACAGAAACAACCCAAAATCAAGAGTTTCACAGATTCTCATTTCAACACAATCACATTCCACCCTTATTACCTCGGCCACCCTTATTACCTCATCCACCCTTATTACCTCACTCACCCTTATTACCTTGTCCACCCTTATTACCCCTTGTTGCAGCGTGCAACCCAATCCCACCAAACAATCACATTGCATAAAAATAATCACCAATAGTTAAATCACACGGATCTTCATTACAAGGAACACAAGTTCATATCAACAATTCACCATGCGGGCTCAAGGCACAATGATTCTCACCAAGTAGTAATTCATGTACACGGTGTTGCCATAATGGTCAACTCAATTACATCACTTCACACTACCCTTTTTCATTACTTACCACGCACGATTTTTAGCCATTATATACATTCCCACACTTGGGCACATTAACATGTTTTCATTCATTAACACATACTTTCATATCGATACCCTCGAACATTTACGAGCTTTGCACACAATAAGATAGGCACAACAAACCACTTTTCACAATCTTAACTAGCATAGTAGTCAACAAGAAATTCAAGGAGTGAAGTATTACGCCTCAACACATGTGGACAATCAATTCACATATTCTCAAACAAAGTACACATACCGTATGCTCGGACACCAACAAGAGGATTCTACAAAGGTTAAAGTTAGCCATACATACCTGGAGTCAAAATTTCCTTTTAGTTCATATTCCCAAATCACCGGACCGTCAAGCATGTTAATCTAATTCATAATGTAACACATTCATCTTAGAATTGGGAATCATGAACACAATTTGAACTCGCTTAGGCATTTATCGAATGCTATGAGACCCCTTAGATTACCAACCCTCTCTTTGTGATTATTTACTCTAACCCAATTCCCTTTTACTAGATTGTGATAATAAATGAACATGCATGCAAGGTTATTAACTTTCATCTTCAAGAACCCATTTAGGGGAGTCCTACTATTAACCAAAAAACTGAAAATTTAAGGGAAATGGGGTGGGGACTTACCTGCTATAATGAAGAAGAAGATTGCTCATAAATTCCCAGACCTGAGTGATTTTGGAAAAATCAAATTGATAAAGAAGGAGATTTCTCTCTAAAGAACCCTGTCTCCCCTCCCTCTATTTTGTTCAGAAATTCCTTAAAATAAAGGGGAAGGGTGTTTTATTAAACAGGGTGTCGGGTTTTAAATTTAGAAAATAGGAGCCCCGACACAGAAATGCGGTCAGGAATGCGATCGCATTCCTTCTATGCGGTCCGCATTCCTGTCGCATAGTTGGCCCTCAAATGAGCCAAAATGGGAGAACAATCTGCCCAGGTATGCGACCAATATGCGGTCCGTATACTTGTTATGCGATCGCATAGTGCGTCGCATAACCTCTTTCGCAAAAACCATGGGGAAAGAATGCGACAACTTTGCGGTTTGCATTCCCAAAATGCGAACGCATTTTGGGCCGCATAGTTGTCCTCAATTTGGATAGTAGCCTGTCCAGGTATGCGACCATTATGCGGTCTGCATACACGTTGCGATCAGATAGTGCACGCATAACAGCACAATTTTGGAAAATTTTTATTTTTCAAGTTCGGGGTACTTTTTACTCAAAATAGGTCTGTTTTAAGAGTTTCTACAGTTATAACAATACAGGGACCTATTCGGGCATTATTATAGACATAGAATTTTACGGGTCTTTACATCCTCCCCCACTTAAAATCATTCGTCCTTGAATGAGGATCGGAAAGTCGTTTGATTTTGAAAACACAATATGCCAACCCCCAATTTTCACTAACTCTGATATTTTCTGAAAATTTCGTCAAAGTTTCCACTGTAATTAGGCCTATCTACATGTCAGAGATTCCCCGAAACACATGTTCTTTGACCAATTAAATGCTACATAATGCAGTCATTCTAACAACTAGTATATAATCTTGTTACCTTAACAACTTGCATATATTCAATTACTCCCACATGCCATATACACTTCAATTAATCATTACCAATCTACACTTCTATTAATCATTTAACAATTGCACGAGTTTCACACAATTTCACTTACTCCAACATTTTGCACATAATTCAGTTAACACCACCACTTGCATATCATCTAACTACCACATGAATTGCACAGAATTTTAGCTTAGTTCAAAGAGTTGCAGATTACCCAACAATCACAATGTTACACAAATATGGCACAACTTTGAGAGGTTACAATAGTAACGAAATTATGAGAGTGAAGTGTTCTTGCACAAAATTAAACACAGAGGTGCATTCACATAGAGATGGCAGTTCTCGCGATCAATACTAGACTTGTTCAAACAAATGGGGAGAGTTTTCCTTCATTTCATTCTCCGCTTCCCACGTGGCTTCCTCGACTCGTTGACTTCGCCACAACACTTTAACTGAAACAATTTCTTTGCCCCTCAACCTACGAACTATCCTATCAATAATAGCAACTGGAACCTCTTCGTACGATAATTCTTCATTAACATCAATAGTCTCAACTGGCATGATGGCGGATGGATCTCCAACCACTTTCTTCAACATAGACACATGGAATACCGGGTGCACTAGTGACATTTCAGGGGGCAATTCCAGCCTATACGCGACTTGCCCTATCCTTTGAGCGATCCGATACGACCCGACATACCTAGGCTCAATTTCCTTTTCTTCCCAAACCGTATCACCCCTTTCATGGGAGATACCTTCAAGAATACCAAATCATTTACTTGAAACTCTAAATCCCTACGACGAACATCCGCATAAGATTTCTGACGACTCTGAGCAGTTTTCATCCTCTCCCGAATGACTCTAACTTTTCCCATAGCTTGGTTCACAAGATCTGGTCCTTACAATTCTGCTTCACCAACCTCAAACCATCCGATCTGAGACCTATATCTCCTCCTGTACATTGCCTCAAATGGGGCAATCCGAATACTAGCCTGGAAGCTGTTATTGTAAGAAAACTCTATAAGCGGCAAGTGATCATCCCAGCTACCCTTGAATTACAAAACACAAGCTCGTAACATATCCTCAAGCGTATGAATAGTCTGCTCCGCTTGACCATTAGTATGCGGGTGGAAAGTCTTGCTGAGATTTATCTGAGTACCCCAACCTTGTTGAAATTCCCTCCAAAAGTTAGATGTGAACTGGTCCCCTCGATCGGAGATAATAGAAATTGGAGTGCCATGAAGTCTGACTATTTCCTTGATATACAACTGAGCGTACTGTTCTAGAGTATCGGTGGACTTGACTGGTAAGAAGTGAGCTGATTTCGTCAGTTAATCCACTATTACCCAAATTGAGTCGAACTTGCGCTGAGTGCGAGGTAACCCTACCACAAAGTCCATATTGATCATTTACCATTTCCACATCGCTATTTCCATGAGCTGCGTCAACCCATCGGGCCTCTGATGCTCGGCCATCACCTGCTGCAATTCGGATATCTAGCCACAAAGTCCGCCACACCCCTCTTCATACTACTCCACCAATAAATCTCCTTGAGATCGTGATACATTTTCGTAGAACCCGGGTGAACAGAATACCTGGAATTATGAGACTCTGCCATTACCCTCTCCCGGAGATCATCTGCATCTGGAACACATAGCCTCCCCTGACACCGCAAGACACCGTCATCATTGCCAAGTGAAAAAGATAAAATCTTGTGATTTAAAATCGCTTCTCTCAATTGTATCAATGCTGGATCTCTGAATTGATTTTCCTTAACTTTCGCTACAAGCGAGGACTCGGCTCCATAACGCACCACGACTTTCCCCTCACCTGAGGTTGAAAGACAGACCCTAAGACTGGCCAATTGATAAACCTCCCGAGCCAAAGGCCTCTAACCGGCCTCCAAATGTGCCAAGCTACCCATGAATTTCCGACTAAGAGCGTCGGCTACCACATTCGCCTTTCCTGGATGGTACAAAATATTCATATCGTAATCCTTGAGCAATTCTAACAACCTCCGTTGCCTGAAGTTCAACTCCTTCTGCTTGAATAAATATTGAATACTCTTGTGGTATGTGAACACGTCCACATGGACCCCATAAAGATAATGCCGCCAAATTTTCAATGCAAACACAACCGCTGAGAGCTCCAAATCATGCGTTGGATAATTTTTCTCGTGATTCTTGAGCTGCCTTAAAGCATACGCTATAACTTTACCAAATTGCATCAACACACACCCCAAACAAACTCTCAAAGCATCACAATAAACCAGGAATCCCTCTGAACCTTCTGGCAAGGTCAACACTGGTGCTGAAGTCAATCTCGACTTCAATTCCTGAAAACTCTTCTCACAAGCATCGAACCACTGAAACTTAACTGCTTTCTGAAGTTGCTTAGTCAATGGGGAGGCGAGAGTAAAGAATCACTCCATAAACCTCCGATAATACCCAGCTAGACCCAAGAAACTGCGAATCTCCATCGGGGTCGTTGGTCTAGGCCAATCCTTTACCGCTGCAATCTTTTGGGGATCAACTTGAATCCCTGCCCTAGAAAAAACATGGCCCAGAAAGGTGACTGATTCTAGCCAAAACTCACATTTTGAAAACTTTGCATACAACTGGTGCTGATAAAGAGTCTGCAGAACCGCCCTGAGGTGATTGGCATGATCTTCCTGACTTCGCGAATAGTCAAGGATATCATCAATGAAGACTATCACGAAGGAGTTAAGAAACGACTTGAAAACCCGATTCATAAGATCCATAAAAGTTGTTGGGGCGTTGGTTAGCCCAAAAGGCATTACCAGAAATTCAAAGTGTCCATAACGAGTCCTGAAGGCGGTCTTAGGAATATCCTGCTCCCGGATCTTTAACTGGTGGTACCCTGATCGTAAATCAATCTTTAGAAGAACTTAGAACCCTGCAACTGATCGAACAAATAATCTATCCGAGGCAGTGGATATTTATTCTTGATGGTGACCTTGTTGAGCTGCCGATAATCAGTACACATTCGAAGCGATCCATCTTTCTTTCTGACAAAAAGAACCGGTGCACCCCAAGGCGACACACTTGGCCGAATGAAGCCCTTTTTTAATAGATCTTTCAATTGCTCCTTTAACGCTCTCAATTCTGTTGGCGCCATTTTGTAAGGTGGAATAGATATTGGTTGCGTATCTGGAAATACATCAATCCCGAAATTGATCTCTCTATCTGGTGAAATTCGAGGAAGCTCATCCGGAAACACTTCAAGAAACTCATTCACAACCGGCACGGACTCTGGAGCAGGTACCTATGAAGTGGTGTCGGCAACACGGACCAAATGATAGATGCATCCTTTCCTGATCATCTTGGAGGCTTTAAGATAGGAAATAAACCTTCCCTTCGGCACCACATTACCCCCTTTCCATTCAATAACGGGCTCGTTAGGAAATTCGAGCCTCATAATTCTGGTTTGGCAGTCGAGTTTAGCAAAGCACGAATAAAGCCAATCCACTCCCATGATTACATCAAAATCTAACATCTCCAACTCAATAAGATCGGTCGTGGTATCTCGACCACACACCATAACAACACAATTCCTATAGACCCGCGCGGCCTTAATAGAATCACCAATCGGAGTTGACACTGAGAACGGCTCATGAAGCTGTTCGGGTTTTATCCTAAAACTCGAAGCATTAAATGGAGTAACATATGACAAAGAAGACCCCGGATCAATAAGAGCATAAACATCAAGAAATTGGACAGACAAAATACATGTGACAACATCTGGAGAAGCCTCCGCACTCTGGCGACCACTCAAAGCATAGAACCGACTGGGTCCCACTTGACCCCGTGCTCTACCCCTAGCTGTACCGCGCCCCGCGCCCCGCTGGAGGGCGTGTTGAAGATGTAGCGGCTGAAGAACTGGACGGCTGAGCAGTGCCCTTACCTGCGCCCTAACTGGTCGCACGACAACCCCACTGGATATGACCCCTCACTCCGCATATGTAGCATATCGGAATGGAACCTCCCACACTTAGGACATGGGGCCCTCCGTTGCTGCTGAAACCTTCCACCACAACGACCTGACTTGTGGAACCCCCTGCTATCTGAACCGGGCCCAAAGCGACCTCCCTGTTGATAATTGTGCCCTGATGGAGGCGCACTAGCTGAGGACTGAGCATAGGGTTGAGATGGCCCTGATGACCCTCTCCCAAGGGCTGATCTCCAACTTACAACTAAGCTCCTAGGGTTTCCCGGTGGCCGGGCCCTACGACTACCCTCTCTCTCAATTCTTATTTTCAATTTTCGGGCCTCCGTTGCCTGGGCAAAACCCACAATCTTACCATAGTTCATATCTGAATGCAAAGCAGCTGTAGCAGCCTCATTGACAACCAAGGGACCAAGGCCCTGAACAAACCGACGAACTCTGGCCTCCATAGTCGGCATCATGTGGGTAAGCATACTTGGACAAGCGCACAAACTCCATATGGTACTCCCACACACTCATGTGGCCCTGCTTAAGGACCTCAAACTCTGCAGCACGGGCTTCCATAACCTCGGCAGGCAAGAAATGATCCCTAAAGGCGTCTACAAACTCGACCCACCTCGCCGGAGGGCTCCCCTCTCCACGGGAACTCTCCTACATCTCAAACCACCAATATGCTGCTCCCTTTAGACGATAGGAATCTAACTCAACTCCCTCTATTTCAGTAGCCTTCATAACCCGGAGGGTCTTGTATATTTCATCTACACAATCTTGAGGGTCGGCCTCTGGGCCGGTGCCTGTGAACTCTGGAGAGGTTAACCGTAGAAACTGGCTGACCCTAGAACCTGAAGAATCTCGTTGCTCGCTAGAGGATGCAGGGGCAGCCCGTGATCTTTGGGCATGGGAGGCCATTAACTGAGTAAACATCTGGATAGCTCCCCTAAGGTCCGCATCAGAAATACTAGGACCGGAAGTTGGGACTGAGGAAGGATCAGGAACATCAGCGGGAGAGATTTCAGTATCCTCCGCTGGAGCAGGAATAGGAATAGACTGGCCTGGCATGGAGGAGTCAGTCAGATTCAAGGTAGGGGAATCATTCTCACCCGCACCATCAAATGAAAGATTTATGGCCATACTTGGGGTGGCATTGGCCTCTAGGCCGAATCGAGCTCTCTTCTTGGGCGCCGTTTACTTAAAATTAGGACAATGCGTGATTTAGATAAAGATAGTCTCACCTTTCACTTCATCGCACGATACAGAGTAACAACGAAAAGGTATTTTCCTAAATGTCCATGTAGCCCCCTAATTATAGATGTGGTCGACAACACACCGATAAGAAGGGCTCTACTAGACACGGCTACGAGACATCCTAGGACACTTTTAAAACCTTAGGCTCTGATACTAAGTTTGTCACACCCAAAAATCGAGGGACGAGACCGGCGCCTAACCGGATGAACCCAGTCAATCGGACCTGGATTTCCTTTCCTACCCAACATATTACCCCATGCTCATAACGTACATTATTCAATATGAGTTAGCCAGTTTAGAGTCAAAGTACACTTTACAACATAATTCAATTTTCCTCTTTTAGTTTTCAACAATGGATACCCGGAATATACCATCTACATACAACATTTCTGATTTGCGATCCACAATTACGAGTGAGTACAACTACCGCCCAAAATATACATATACATATACAACCCACACAGTGTCTATGGAGCCTCTAAGAGTTCTTAGGAGTTTTACATAACTTGCCGGCAACAAGGCCCCGGGTATACCTTTACAACATAAGAAAAAGAGGATGGTATAATCCACACGCGACCCCGAGAGGAAGAGAGGCTCACCAAAACTGCTGAAGAGATGAAGAGGAGGAACCACTAACGGCGGGCTGAGCTACCTGCTATGGAACCACCTACATCCATATAAAGGCCACGGCAAAAGGGACGTTAGTACTGTGGAATATTACTAGTATATATGAACAAACTTTAGCCTAAGTACAATCAAGCAATACACAAATAAGAGACAGTTAATGAAACCAACAAGTATTGCACAGAAACAGAAACAACCCAAAATCAAGAGTTACACAGATTCTCCTTTCACACCACCATATTCAAGAGTTTCACAGATTCTCATTTCAACACAATCACATTCCACCCTTATTACCTCAGCCACCCTTATTACCTCGTCCACCCTTATTACCCCGTGTTGCGGCATGCAACCCGATCCCACTAGACAATCACATTTCATAACAACAATCACCAACAATTAAATTACAAGGATCTTCATTACAAGGAACACAAGTTCATATCAACAATTCACCATGCGGGCTCAAGGCACAATGATTCTCACCAAGTAGTAATTCACGTACACGGTGTTGCCATAATCGTTCAACTCAATTACATCATTTCACAATACCCTTTTTCATTACTTACCACGCACGATTTTTAGCCATTATATACATTCCCACACTTGGGAACATTAACATTCATTCATTCATTAACACATACTTTCATATCGATACTCTCGAACATTCACGAGCTTTGTACACAATAAGATAGGAACAACAAACCACTTTTCACAATCTTAACTAGCATAGTAGTCAACAAGAAATTCAGGGAGTGAAGTATTACGCCTCAACTCAAGTGGACAGTCAATTCACATATTCTCAAACAAAGTACACATACCGTATGCTCGGACACCAAAAAGAGGATTCTACAAAGGTTAAAGTTAGCCATACATACCTGGAGTTGAAATTGCCTTCTAATTCCTATTCCGAAATCACCGGACCGTCAAGCACGTCAATCTAATTCATAATGTAACACATTCATCTTAGAATTGGGAATCATGAACACAATTTGAACTCGCTTAGGCATTTATCGAATGCTATGAGACCCCTCAGATTACCAACCCTCTCTTTGTGATTATTTACTCTAACCCACTTCTCTTTTACTAGATTGTGACAATAAATGAACATGCATGCAAGGTTATTCACTTTAATTTTCAAGAACCCATTTAGGGGAGTCCTACTATTAACCAAAAATTTGAAATATTAAGGGAAATGGGGTGGGGACTTACCTGTTAGAATGAATAAGAAATTACACGAAATTCCCATGCCTGAGTGATTTTGGAAAAATCAAATTGATAAAGAAGGAGCTTTCTCTATCAAGAACCCTCTCTCCTCTCTCTATATTTTGTTCAAAAATTCCTTAAAATGAAGGGGAGGGGTGTTTTATTAAATAGGGGGCCGGGTTTTAAATTTAGAAAATAGGAGCCCCGATACAGAAATGCGGTCAGGAATGCGATCGCATTCCTGCTATGCGGTCCGCATTCCTGTCACATAGTTGGCCCTCGAACAGGCCAAAATGGGAGAACAACCTACCCAGGTATGCGACCACTATGTGGTCCGCATACTTGTTATGCGATCGCATAGTGCGTCGCATAACCTCCTTTGCAAAAACCATGGGGCAAGAATGCGAAAACTATCGCATAGTTGTCCTCATTTTGGACAGTAGCCTGTCCAGGTATGCGACCATTATGCGGTCTGCATACACGTTATACAATCGCATAGTGCGTCGTATAACAACACAATTCTGGAAAATTTTATTTTTCAAGTTCGGGGTACTTTTTACTCAAAATAGGTCCGTTTTAAGAGTTTCTACAGTTATAACAACACAGGGACCTATTCGGGCATTATTCTAGACATAGAATTTTACAGGTCTTTACAGTAAATTTTCCTAGTATTGTAAGTTACTATATTCTCTTTATCGGGACATCATATTCATTTGAGTATTTCCTGTTTTTCCAGTGAAGAGAGCAGAGAATTTATACATATACAGTATTACAGTATTTTCATTACCATCGAGCTATATTCGATGGGCAGGCCCCTATTAGTCAACCTCTGGTTAAATGATAAGTTATATACCGAGCCAACTGTGGCCGAGCGCCTATGAGCGAGCCCAGTTGGCCGAGATACAGAGCCTAGTAAGGCAGAGCGCCTATGAGTGAGCCTACTACGGCAGAGCAGTTGTATATATATATATATATATATATTACTTATTATATTACTTATTACATTGAGAGAATTGAGTCAGTATTCGCAGGTAAGTATATGTGGAGATTATCAGTTCAGGTTTAGCTTTCTATATACTGTCTTACTACTCGGCACATTATTTCATGTTGACGTCCTTTTGTTGGGGACGCTGAATTCATCCATGCAAGTATAGATAATCAGTTTGACGAGCCCTCATAGTAGACGAGATTGGCATTCAACGAAGGATTGATAAGACTCGACCTCATTCGGAGTGCAGCCGAGTCTATGAGTCATCGTGTTAGAGTTTTGCTACAGATTTATGGGTAGGTCGTCACCCTGTCCCATTTGATGTCAAATAATCCTAGACGCTTTGTAGACAGAGGTTCATTTTGTACAGTACGTCAGAGGCCTTAACGGCCCATATGTATTCATGTCTTGAGAATGATAGTTTACTGATATTGTGTTGCCCACTTACAATTGTACATTATGAGTTGTAGCCATGATAGCTCATGATAGTAACCAAAGGAATGAGTTCATCCAACACGGCCTATGTGTGTTCTAATTTTGATTGAATGATTATGAGTTACAGAGTGGTTCGCTCGGGCAACCTCGGCACAGGTGCCAGCCACGCCTCCCTAGGTTCGGGGCGTGACACAAACAATGAAAAGGCTTCGAAACAATGAACCTCCGAGGGAAAATATCGGCTCATAATTGAGGTTCTTATCGAGCCATCGAAGAGTCGGACGAACATAAAAACTTCAAAGACTCTAACGAGGGAAACTATAGCCATATTAGAGGTCGTACCGACTCAATGTGTAAGAGCCTAAGCGCCATCCTAAATAGCCTATGGGCCGATGCGTAACAGTCCATGGGCCAGCCTAAAGAACCTAAGGGTCGATGCGTATGAGCCCAAGGGCCAGCATAAAGAACCTAAGGGCCAATGAGTAAGAGCCCAAGGGCCAGCCCAAAAGGCCTCAAGGCCGATTTTAAGACCTAAAGGTCGATGAGCTCAAGTCAAAACTTGACTCGGGGACAGAGCCCCAAACGGTCAGCTATCGACCATTACCGATTGCTCATCAAACGCAAGAACCTAAGGGTTTATTTTGAAGTCCAGAATTTTGGACCAATTTTCAACAAACATCACACCCCATTCTAAAAAATAGCGAAGGAAAGACAAAGAATGACGAGAAACGAAAGGCCTTATTTATATATTGAAAGCTCACAAATTCATAATTATAAGGCCCATGCCTAGAGCCCTTATACAAAAAAGAAAAACTTAATCTATCATCGGGTTTGTGCCTTCAACGGCTCCCTCGAATGTTAAGTCTTCAGCAGCTAGGCCCTCGGCCCCCGATCTTCGATGGCCTCTTCCCCCTCGGGGACTTCACTTTCATCTTCGTCATCTTCTGAGAAACTGCTCGAATAACCTTCAGAAGTAAGCAGGGCTGTCGATTCCTCTTCTAGGGTCTTGACCCTCGATCTCAGCAAGCAGATCGATGCCCCCTGCATGCATATCCTCGTGGGCCTGCCTTCGTGATCTTAACTAGGCGTGTTCCACAGCTCGGGTCAATTGTATGTCGGCCTCCTCAGACACCTTCTTAGCCTGAGCATTTGCAGCAACAACATCCTCTTTGTAAGAGGATATGAGCGCATCGGCTTCAGCTCTGACTCAGCATGAAGATCATTATATTTATTACACTCCGCCCTCACATCACGAAGTTGATTCTCAACTGAGACTACCTTCCCCTGAAGGGTATCTCTCTTGGAGACTATCTCACTCACGTGTCGTTTGAGTCCGAGAATTTTAGTGTCCCTGGATCAGAGCTCCTCCTTCATCAGGACATCTTTCTTCTCGAGCTGCAAAGATCAGCCCGAAGGTGTTAAAACACTGAAGCAGGTAAGAATGTAGATAAAAACAAATAGAAACTATATTACCTGCTCGGCAAGATGAGTCCGCTCTTGGGACACCGCCTCCAAACAAGCCTGAAGGCCACGTAGTTCCTCCTCCTTCTTGGTAAAGAGATCTCTAAGCTCATCAGTCTCTGAGGTGAGCCTCCTGCACTCTCCCTCGTAGTGAGTTAGCTCGGCTTGAAACTTAGCAAAGGTCTGATTATAAATCACCTTATCCTGGAAGCGTAAAAAACAAGATTTGAAAGACGAAGATCAGAGCGCCGAGTAGAATTTACAAAAGATTACTTGTTCGCAGAGCCTATCGATATCATTGAAAATGAATGAGGCATTGAGCTCGGGGTTTTCCTCGGCCACAGTAAAAAGTCCTTCAAACACATCTTTATCTCCGACGGACGCCCCCACATGGGATGATTTTTTATTCTGGGCATCATGCATCTCCCTCAGAGGTAAAGACGGTATTGGAGGGGAATCACTTACTTCAATAACCCCGATTGGATCGATCGGGGCCTTCTCTCACTTCTGTAGAGCTTTAGAATCAGGCTCCTCCAGCTCGCCTACCGAGTGCACCCCAGCTCGGGGAATATTCTGGCCGTCAACCGGCTCAGGGACATCATCTGATGCACCGTCGAAGGCCTCTTCAACCCGAGGTGGGCAACAACAACATCAAAATTCAATTTAGAAGCCTCCGGCCAAACAGCCATCGACTTAGCAAGATGCGGGACGGTCAGGTCTCCTCCTCCCACGGGTGCTACCGATGAGACATTTTTCTCCTCGCCTTCATCTCTGGGACTCTCTGATACATCTAGAGTTAGGGCCGCTGAAGGTTCATCGACTTTGGCCTTCTTTGACTTCGAAGTCTCAGTCGACAATTTATTTCGTTTTTTCTCCTCTTTGTTAGGTTTCGATGCATCCGCTTCCGCAGGCGGTTCTTCTCTTATCATGGAGGCCTCTCCCATACCTGCACGAATACAAAATATAAACACATGGAATGAGGATACAATCGGGGATATTTCTTCTGAAAGATTTAATTACAGCTAGAGTAAGGACTCACCATGATTTTTAGCTTCCCATCGAGCCCTAGCGAGATCGGGCCACACGCGCTTAACATACGGGCAAGTCAAATCTAGCTGGCTAACCCAGCCAGAGAGATCCTTAACAACACCGGGGTACACCGCGAAAGCTGCATCAGCAAAGAAAGTCAAATCATGGGGAAATTGATCCAAAAGAAAAAGAAAATACTTAATTAACGTATTCACTTACGTTTCATGTTCCACTCTTCAGGGAACAACATCTTCTCCACTGGAATCAGGACCGAGGTCCTAACTCGGACAAAGCGGCTCAACCACCCTCTGTCCCTAACCTCATTAGTGCAGGCAAAGAAATCTTTCAAGGCCCGACTAATGTGCCGGAGAATTTCGGCACATTTAATACCATAGTGCTTAAATTATGGCTCGTTTCAAGAGCATTTACTCTTATTAATTATAGAATTTTGATATTTTGCAGTACACAAGGTGTAAACACTCAAGACCANATAAGTGATAATTCTCTAGCATTCCTAAACGCCCTCATATTGTTCTCTGTGGGATTCGACCCCAACCTTGTTGGGTTACTATATTTGACAACGATCGCTTACCCTATTTTAAGGTGTAAATTGAGCGTACCACCGTCGTTGGAGCTTAATCAGGCCACCATGGAAGAGTCGGGGACTGTACATTCTGATCAAGTGGTCAAGGGTAAAGGGCATCCCCTTGACCATGTTTGCAAAGTTCTTAATCATATAAAAAATACGCCAAAACGAGGGATGGATTTGGCCAAGAGTCACTCGATATTGTTTGCCGAAGTCGAGGATCACGGGGTCTATTAAGGGCGAGGATGGCTCCACTGGACCAAGGGTAAATGGATAGGTATACACACTAAGGAAGTCAGCCTTGTATGTCGTTATGTCCTCTCCCCGAGTAGGAATCTCCAATAGCAGCATATCCCCCCAGCGGCAGACGGCCTTCACCTTCTCGATGTCTGTTACTAAACTAATATATCGGGACATGGGTTCACACCGTCCCGGCTTCGAAGAAGGCTTATCGACCTTGAAATCGGAGGTCGTTTCGCAAGGTCATGGGATGAATTCCTCGAGACGAGGGGGTACTGTTGCCTTGCCTTTAGACGAGTGAGAAGAAGACGAAAGCTTAATGTCCTGAGGGACAGTTGTGGAAGTCTTCGCCATTCTTGTTAAAATATTTCACAGGGGAGAAGAAAGTATATTAGAGAAAGAACACAAGAGAGAAGTAAGAAGAACTCTTTTGAAGGCTTCAATATGCACTGAAAAATAAGGGGCGAAGGGAGAAGTATTTATAGGGGCCAGTCATGTACGATTGAAGGAGGCCGAAAGATAGCCAACTGTCGTAACCAATTCGAAGGATTTTCAAGGGTCTTGCGAACGTGACCTTTGGACACCCTTTCTGTCACATCAATCGCTTGATATGGCGTAACTGACGCAACGATGGAAGAATTGAAGGGTTGAGAGTTCAAAAAATTTCTTGTCTTTTCGTTCCAAGAAATGCGGGAACTATCTGTATACGGTCAAAATCGGGAATGGCCGATTTTTAGATTTCTACATTCTGAGCCTGGTCTCGATGGGATCAAAGCACAATCCGAGGATAAACCCTCGAGGAGCGATACCGAGGGACCAAAGTACCTCGAGACAGAGTAAAGATCGGAGCCCGTCATTGAAAGGTGAGTGTCTCCCAAAAACGCGTGATTAAAGCTGACAAACGCCTACAAAAATAGTACAAGTCTGTACTGGACCATTTAATAGTTGTACCAGCTATATTCCTTCGTAATAATTACATATGTACTATGTTGTGATTCCCCCTCCTATATAAAGGGGACCCCTGTCATTTTTTGCACACATGATATTTTATAGAAGAACAAGAACATTCTCTGCCCTCTAACTCGAACATACTCTAATGTTGTTCTATTGATTTATTGCTTACATTTATTGTGTTTCATTGATTGTTCTTCATTTAGTACTCATCATTGATCATAAAAGGCCACTTTCGAAGCCCTCTTAACTGTTATTCATTCATCGACCGCCTCCTATTAGGCACTCTAGCTCGACCTCGAGGCCTTGCCTAGGCCAACTCGAGACTCCGATTCGCAGCTGTTCGGTTTGCATAACAATACTGCCCTTTACTCTTACTTTACTTTCCTAACTCACACTTAGCATCTATTGCTTAACGACTAGTATTAAAATAAATTACGTATTTTTAGAATCACAAAATCAAATATAATTGTTATTACCATTTTCAAGGTAAACAGGATAAAATGTGAAATTATTCAATTTCATGTTTGGTTAACTTTTTTTCTTTTTTGGTATACAAAATTGCTAGATTAGCCATACCACAATCTTAATTAGCTACTATTCTTATGCTATATTCAATGTGGGATAATATTTGAGAATTAGCTATTCCAGGTTTTAAATTACCAAAGTATCTTTCTCCAAAACGCTAATTCCAAAATCTTTTAAGAATACCTTGGTTAAATTTAAAAGTAAAATTTTATCCTCCAAGTTTATATATGAAAAAATAAAACATATTTTTTATATGATACTCCATAATTTTGAATTAAATGAATCAAATATTTATCAATTGAAAGTATATCTAATAAATATTTTTGCTACTATTATTTCGTACCAATATAACTTTTTGCAAATTAAAAGAACCGTTAGGGTACATAAATTTATTTTTAAAAAGGAGAAAGATGGCACTAAAACAATTAGGCAACAGAAAAAAATTAGTTAAAAGTATAATATTTAGAGTCAAATTGGTAAAAATATGTACTTGAAACATTAACGATAAGGTAGTAGAAGATAATATTGTGTATTCAAAATGAATTTATCATTTATTTTTTATTTATTCTAACAAATGACAACTCCTTGTGTTTTGTTATATATCTTTAATAAGTTATCTATTGTAAAATATCAACTCAATATTAGTTATTTTTACACTTCACACTATAGTTAACAATTTTCCTTGAGCTATAGAGACAACCTCTTCATTCCCAAATTCCTTAAAAGATAAATCTTTTAATTCTCAATAGGTTTTGTTTGACATATCCTTACAGAATCTTGATAACAATATTTATTCATTACTTGCTTGTTTTTAGTATTAGATCACACAAATAAAAATAAATTTCATAAGATATTCCCATAAAGGTCTTTAGAAATAAGAATAAGGCATTTACGAATTTTATAGAGAAGAATTTTTTCTTTATTGAGTTAGCTAAATGGGATCAATATTCATCATTTTCAAGAAATCTACTCTTTATTTTATAGCTCAAAGACATTATGTAAATATTATTTTTTAGGTGGTTTTTTAAAATTATTTATTTATTAATAGGGTACACGCGCAAAACGCGTACCCTAAAACTAGTATTACTAAATATTGGATTTCGAAATTTCTCAATCAAAGTCTCTTTCCTCTCCACTTATTACATATGAGAGATTACGTCTGACAGTTAAAAACTAATGTTTACATTTATGTGTGAAATACACAATATTATAAATATGTTTTAGATCTAATATCAGAAATCGAAACAAATACTAAAAAGTAGTAATGAATATGAGAATATGAAAGTAAAAAAAAGGAAAAACAAGATGTTATGTAAAGCATGACATTGACGAGGAATTGAAGACTAATTAAAATTACGGATGAAATAATAAAAAATATAAGATGGCAAGTGGTTAAAAAATACAAAAGCAAAATAAAGAGTGTATACAGTTAAAATCGGGCCCATCCGATTTTTCCGATTAACCGAGACCAGGGGATGGATCGAAGATCGGCCCCATAATAGATCAGACCGAGGCATGAGAATAAGGTACTGAGTTCAGGATTTGAGGTACCTGTCATGATCGAGACCAGTAATAATCGAGAGCAAATGAGATAGACATCGAGCAAGATCGAAGATAGCATAAAATCAGAAAGGCGAGATATACGTGAGTGCTCGAAGATCATGGCGGAAATCTCAGAACAAATCAAATAAGGAACGATTATTTAGCTAATTTTCTTCTGTAATTAGAATTGTACCAAGAATTCCTCTACTATATAAAGTGGGGTTCTAATCATTTGTAACAAACCTTATTCTGGCTTATCAAAACAATATAACACTTCTCTCTCGCTTATAATATCTTGCTCATCAGTTTGCTTTACACTTCATTATTCTAGTATCAGTCAGTTCGAGGGCACATTAGCTCGAGGCCTAAATTGCATTTCAACAGTGGTTTGCTTTACTTTATTGCTAATTTCTATTATTAATCATCGCATTTATCAAATGATATTAAGTGAAATCACGTGTCCTTAAAACCACATTAGAAGTTTAGTTGTTATCCGATTTTAAGGGTAAACAGTTTGGCGCCCACCGTGGAGCTAAGGATAATAGTGATTGCCTGATATTAAATCTCATAACACACACTACTTTACACTTGTTCTCGTAATTTGATTTCAGGATCAGCATGTCGAACTCACAAGCAGTACCCACACACACCGACAATGGCCTTGGTTTTCATGGAAAAAATGACAATGTAGCCGCCCCAGGGAACGAAGTGCCTCAGGTTGGCCTCGAGGGGGTGCCAATTGAAAATCCCGTCGATGTCAGTTCTCATGTCACCCTAAATGCAAATTTGGGTGTTGATCCCGAAAATAGCATCTGAAGAGAAGTTCGATCAGGTGGTCGAGGTACGTAGCGCGGCGAAGACGATGGAGTTAGCCTTCAACTGATATTTGATATGTTAAAGGCTCAACAAGCTGTTATAGCGCAACTACAAAATCAGAATCGTGCACCATGTGGGATCAAACCCGAGCCCTCACCACAAGCTGTTCATAGGGCCAAACCTGTACTGGAGAGGTCAAACTCCAGTGAATAAGGAACCGACCCCACCATTATGAAAATGCTCGAGGAGCTCACTAAGAGAATCGAATCAAGGGAAAAAATATCAAGGCAAATGACAAAAAGGTAGAAACGTACAACTCCAGAGTTGATCAAATACTGGGGGCACCACCTATTCTAAAGGGTTTTGATTCGAAGAACTTCGTGCAGAATCCTTTCGCCCCAAGTGCGGCTCCAAAGCACATCCTGAAGAAATTCTGCATGCCAAAAATTCCCAAGTACAATGGGACCATCGACCCTAATGAGCATGTCACTTCTTATACATGCGCAATAAAGGCGAATGACTTAGAAGATGACGAGATTGAGTCCGTTCTGCTGATGAAGTTTGAAGAAACATTATCAAAGGGGGCGATGATATGGTACCACAATTTGCCGCCCAATTCCATCGATTCCTACACCATGCTTGTCGATTCCTTCGTCAACACACACACCATAGAAATAAATGTTGCGACTAGGAAGACATAACTCTTCAACGTGAAACAAAAGGACAACGAAATTCTAAGGGAATTTGTATCTTAGTTCCAGATGGAACATAGGGACCTACCCCCGGTCGCAGATGATTGGGTTGTCCAAGTCTTTACTCAAGGTTTGAACGTACGAAGTTTAGTAGCATCACGGCAGCTAAAGCAGAATTTGCTTAAGTATCCAGCCGTGACCTGGGCCGATGTGCATAATCGGTACTAGTCGAAAATCAGGGTCGAGGATGATCAGTTGGGGACCCCTTCCAGTTCCGTTTATCCAAACAGGCCCGTTGGCAGAATTCAAAGGGAAATCGATAGAGAGCCCTGATCGAACAGAGATTGGTATCAACCATACGACACATATCACAGAAACAACTGCCTAGGACGAAACCCCATTCGAAATAATCAAAAGAATGATCGAGGACAGAGCTCTCGAGGGATCATGAGTAAAAATGACTTCGATAAACATATCGAGCCCACAGAAGCACTGCGACTATCAGAGTACAACTTCATCATCGACGCATCAGGTATTGTATCAGCCATCGGGCGGATCAAGGATACTAGATGGCCTAGAAGCCTACAGACCGATCCGGCTCAATGGAACCCTAATCAAATATGCAAATACCATGGTACTCATGGTCATAAAATCGAGAACTGCAGACAGTTAAGGGAGGAGGTAGCCCTTTTGTCCAACGAGGGCCACCTTCAAGAATTCTTGAGCGACCGAGCTAAAAATCAATTCATAGCCATGAACAAAAATAGGAAGAACGAACAGGAAGAACCAAAGCCCGTGATTCACATGGTCGTTGGTCGGGTCGATATTCCATAGGGGACCGTGTTCAAGCGCACCAAGGTGTCAATCATCAGGGAAAAACAAACTCCAGACCATGTACCAAAGGGGACCTTGTTGTTCAATGACGAGGAAGCAAAGGGGATCTCACAACCTCACAACAATGCATCGGTGATCTATATTTTTGTGAGTAAAATTCAAGTTAAACATGTTTTGACTTATCCAGGAATCTCGGCCAATGTTATTCGATCGAGGGTCGTGGAGCAGCTCGGCCTGCAGGATCAGATTGTGCCTGCAGCTCGGGTTCTCAATGGTTTCAACATGGCGAGTGAAACTACGAAAGGCCAAATCATCTTGCCAGTAAACGTAGCCGGGACCGTTCAAGAAACAAAGATACATGTGATTGTGTAACGACCCGGTCGGTCATTTTGAGAGTTAGCGCCCCGATCCCCTAATAACTGCTTCTCCCATGCCTTATTATGTTAATGGAACTTGTCGAAGCGTTGAGCGGTGAAATTCAGAGTGATTTTGGTCATATAGTCCTTTAAGGTGAATTTTAGCTATAGAAATTGAGCCGTAACTAGAGTTGTGTGAAGACGGATCCGGAATGGAATTATGTCGACTCCGTTAGCTCCGTTGAGTGATTTTGAGGTTGGGAGCGTGTTGGAATGTATTTTCGAGGTCGGGTGTAGATTTAGGCTTGAATTTGGCAAAAGTTATAATTTCGGCGATTTCGGCTGATTGGTGAGATTTTCATATCAGACTCAAAATACCCGAAGCATCGATATTTGTTGCCATCTATCATTTTAATTGCTTTCTAGGTTAGTTTAT
>ML253139.1:1363-64116 GCA_005239495.1 Nicotiana undulata | reverse complement strand
CACTTACTCAGTACATGGGGTCGGTTGTACTGATGCTACACCTGCACTTCTTTATGTTGTGCAGACTACGCAGCTGGACCCGGAGTTCACTGACGATCGGAGCATCTCATTCAGTCACACAGGAGACTCGAGGTAGACCCCCAGACGTTCGTGGGCCTTGACGTCACCTCCTACTTTCCATTTTCAGCTCTGTCTTACTTTGTATTTCAAGACAGTCTTATGTACTTATTTCAGACCTTTTGTTGTAGTAATCACTTAGATAGTCCGTGTGTATGTGACACGAGTTCTGGGATTTGTTTATGGGTTTCATTTCGAAAGTGCTATGTTGTATTTCAGTTCTGGGATAAATTCACGAAGGATGTTTTCGTGCCGTTGGATTTGATGTCTTGATATTTCTCACATTATGAAAATTTTGAGGTGATTATTGTGATTTATAGGTTTTCGCTCTAAGGAAAGTATTGCGAGAGATATTGGTACCTGTTGAATTGTAATTTCTTCCAGTACTCTCTTATTGTTTTGTACATTCGTTTCGTGTACTCTATTCTGTTATATTGTAGTATAGTTCTATTGCTAGATTTTGGTACAGACCTTTATTAGTGAGCACATTTTTACTTAAAAGTCTCGTAACTACCTCGACGAGGTTAGTCAAGATACTTACCAGTACATGGGGTCGGTTATACTGATACTGCACTTCTGCACCTTGTGTGCAGACTTTTGGAACGAAGCTGGTGGCGATGTTGGGAGCTGACCCTGAAGATGTTTGTGCATTCTGGATATATCCACTACTTTTCCTTGGTGGTTGTAGATTCTACTAGTCTGTTTATGTAGTTTTCAACAAATCGTGTAATTATTTGTATCAGCTTGTAAATTCTAAGTCTTGGAAGCTTATGATTTGTACTACCAGTTCTTTGGTTAATGTGTAAAGGTTCAACTATTCCTTCTCTATTTTTCCTATAATTTCATTTGACTTGTATTGTTGGTTAGTTGACTTACCTAGCGGGTCAAGTTAGGTGCCATCACGAATTGTGATTTTTGGGTCGTGACAACTCCCAACCAGTGACCCCTCCCGAAAAACCACTGGAACCCCCTAATATACCACAAATAGCTCAAAACATTGCTATGGAGGAAGACAAAACAGATACAAATTCTTTCAAAGAAGTCCTACTTGATAAAAAACTAGTGTCCTCATCAAGCTATGAACCGCGTCAATCCAGTGCTCACACACATGCCTTTGAGTTAAATCTGGGGAACATACCAATCCCTTTGTCAATTGAGGACAAAATTAGACTATACATACCATGGAAATACTCTTTGACTATTAAACTGTTTTGGAAAAAAATCCCACACCACCTACTCAAGGCCTAACTCTCCAATCTATGGAAACCAGAAGAATACCTTACCCTAATTGACCTAGGATGGGACTTCTTCATTGCAAAATTCAACAAAGACGAGAGTATGAGCAAAGTTCTAAGTGAGGGGCCACGGTTTGTGGTGGGGCACTTTCTATCTTCCGCAGATAGGAATCAAATTTTGTTCCGGCATCATCTAAGCTTGCCATAACGGCGGATTGGATACGAATCCCACAATTTCCAACAAAGTTTTACGACATGGCTATTTTAGGACAAGTAGGAAAAAGAGTGGTCAAGATTCTGAAAATCGATACATGCACCTCCTCTACCCTAAGATACACAAGAATATGCGTCCAGGTTCCTTTAGACATTCCTGTAACTACGAAAGTCATGATTGGCACATATAACCAAGCGTTAATCTAAGAAGGGGAAGGAATTCTCTGTACGAGATGTGGGAGAATTGACCATACCCTGAGAAGCTTTGAGTTCTTATCAACTATCACCCAAGGAATACACACCGGCGACACCAACAGTGAAGACAACACAAAGCAACAGATCTCTGAGTGGTGCACTGTCCTTTTTTCAAAACACAAATGCCATACACACAAGACACCTAAGTTAACATCCATGTAAAGAGGTTCAATTCCTCCACAGGTAAGTTTTTTAACCCCAACCCAAATTCAGACAGAGATTTCGGCAACCGGAATCCAAAACAAAAATGGACTATAGATGCGACGGGGCCCAATGGACAGTCATCACACACTGTCAAAAACATTGATGCCATGTGGATCAATCGACAGTCAAAACACATTATCAAAAACGGGATACATCGGCAGCAAAAATTGGGCCTGGGCCACATCAACCCACCACCTACCAACTCAAAAGCCAAACACACGCTATCCCTAACAAACGAATCTCTAGGCTAAAAAGGTAGCTGGTTTCCTTCGACCCATTGACCAAAGATCCCTTCCTTGGGATTATTGAAGCGTGTAAGGAAAAGGGAAAAAGGATGTGTCAAGAACAGGGTGAAAAGATGGAGCCCACCATCAATTTGGAAAATGCCCCCCTAAATCGAGTAGTATCTTAGCATCTGATACTTACCCAGATTTGGGTAATTATACCCTGACAAACAAACCCCATATTAAACACTCTACAGTGAGCCACCCACTCAACCCAATAGCCCAACCACACCCTTCCCCAACCCCACACTCAAACAATGAACAAACCCCCTGACTGCACCCCTCTCAATAGAGGAAATCTAATGCCTGTGGAAAATCAAACTCAACTCCTCATCAGTGAAGTGAGACTGATTGTCAATCCCTCAAGATCGAGCAAAGATCTCAATCGACACAACACGAATTCTAACAGCCCCCAAATGGATTATATCCAGGCAACTGAAGAGATGCCTTCAATTCCTAGCTTAACCGGAGATCTTCCCCAAAAATACAATCCCAAATCTCCACCAAACAACAATCCTCTCACCATGTCTACCCTCTCACTATTACCAGACTTGATGTCGGAGTCATGGATGGAGATGGCCCTACAAGTCCACTCCCAAAACTTGCAAGTGATGGTTGGGCCATTACCGATCTCCATCACCATCAAGGACCCCCGCTTCTTGGCAAGGCCAGTAACCCACCTTCTCCACCAGGATTGGTCAAATTTCGGCCATCATCTATGGCTATCCACCCTTATCCAAGCCCAGTACATGGGAACACAACAACCCCTATCAATGGAATAGCTCAACTCTCTCATGGGGCAACTCTGCCAAACAATGCCCTTCGTCCCATTAATGGACCTGAACACCCCTCTCCCATCACCAGCCTTCACAATGTGGCCACAAGTGAACCAACCCACTCCCTCACTAGTGAACCAACAAACTCCCCTACCAACAAAGCAGACTACAGTCAAGGACATGCTAATAAAGGAGAAGAACCAAACTCTAGTCTACCTCAAAGAGTCCAACGCAGACCTAGAAAACATCTTGAAAAAGCTAGGTGTGTACGGCTAAAATCGGAAAGACCAATTTTTCATTTTTCGTGGCACTTGGTAGTTTATCCGCATAAGGTTCAAGGTATAGCCCGAGGTCAGACCTCGAGCATACCTTGCATTTAACCTCGAGGCAGTACAGGTTCGAGGCTGACGTAAGCAAGTGGCATGAGGGCTAAGGCGACCAAGTCTGCAGCAAAGTACAAATCCGTACTCAGACATAAAATAGTTGTATCAGTCGTGAATATTTGTAATAAATGATAGTGTACTATGTTAGGTCTCCCCCTCCTATATAAAGGGGACCCTTATTGTTTTTGGCACACACGATATTGAATACAACCAATAAGAACATTCCCTGCTGTCTAACTCAAACATCCCCTGTTATCTCTCTGTTGATATTTTTACTTACGTTTACTGTATCACATTCACTGTTCTTCATTTATTGCTCATCATTGATCATAAATAGCCTACTTCGAGGCCCACATAAGTGTTATAGCTTCATCGATCATCTACCGTTAACCCCGAGCCTCAACCTTGAGGACCTACCAAGGCCAACTCCATTCCTCCAACTCGAGGAAGTCTGGTTTGCTTATATCTCAATTTCCTATCATTTCTAACGCATTTTGTCTCATTCACACTTAGCATCTACTGCTTAACAACTAGCATTAAAATAAATTACATATTTTTAGAACCACATAATCAAGTATAATTGTAATTACCGTTTTCAAGGTAAACAGTTTGGCGCCCACCGTGGGGCTAAAAATAATAGTGATTATTTTAGTGCTGGTTCATTGAAAAACTGAAGTTATTCTTGTCCAAGAATTTTTTATTTCAGGTCAAAATGTCTAACTCAGTAAACAGACTCGAAAACAACGGTGCTGAGGACCGCAGGGCAAATGGTGTAGCTGTCTCAGGTACTGGTGTGTCACCACAGAACCCTAAGGGTGTACCAAACCAAAACCCAGTGGATGTGGGCTCACGTAATGCCCAACACGTCGATGTCAGCTCTCGCACTGACGGGGACATACGTCGAGAAGGGGAGCAGGAGATTCAGGACACTCAAGCTCAAGAAGAAAGGCAGGTTAGCCTTCATGACATTTTCAAAATATTGCAGGCGCAACAACTAGCGATCGCACAGCTGCAGAGCCATCAAAAGACCCCAAGTACAGTAGCACTGCAGGCGGCTCCTCGAGTCGATCAGGCACCGAAAAGATCGAGCAACGAAGGATCAGAAACCGACCCTGCCATTATGAAGATGCTCGAAGATCTCACAAAGAGAATCGAATCGGGCAAAAAGAAAATAGAAGCCAATGACAAAAAGGCGGAGACCTACAACACGAGGGTCGATCAAAACCCAGGCGCACCCCCTATTCTGAAAGGTGTGGATTCGAAGAAGTTCGTGCAAAGGCCCTTCACGTCAAGTGCGGCTCCGAAGCCCATCTTGAAGAAATTCAGAATGCCCGATCTCCCGAAATATAATGGGACCTCGGACCCCAACGAGCACATCACCGCCTATACTTGCGCTATGAAGGGGAATGACTTGAAGGAGGACGAAATCGAATCCGACCTGTTGAAAATATTTGGGGAAACACTGTCAAAGAGGGCCATGATGTGGTACCACAATCTTACCCCTAACTCGATAGACTCATTTGCCATGCTGGTGCCATCAAGGTTGCAACCAGGAAGTCTGACGTCTTCAAAATAAAACATAGAGAAAGTGAGATGTTGCGGTAATTCGTATCTCGCTTTCAAATGGAGTGAATAGAACTGCCGCCTGTCTCTGATGATTGGGCGGTACAGGCCTTTACCCAAGGCTTGAACGAGCGCAACTCTATAGCCTTGAAGTAGCTGAAGCAGAACTTGGTTGAATATCCCGTCGTCACTTGGGCGGATGTCCACAACCGATACCAATCGAAGATTAGGGTCGAGGACGACCAATTGGGAGCCCTCTCGGGCTCAATATATCCCAATAGGCTCCCGGCAAAGGAACCAAGGACAAGCAAGGAAAGGTACCAGCCGTACGCCAAAGATCGGAGAGGCACCCCAAGGCGCAACATACCCCGGAATGATCGAATGGTAGATTGAGGTCAAAACCCTCGGGGACTCGTAAACCAAGTCGATTTCAACAGGCACACAGGACCAGTGAAGGCACCTCGGTTATCAAACTATAACTTCAACGTCGATGTTTTGGGCATCGTGTCAGCAGTAAGAAAAATCAATGAGACCAGGTGGCCTAAACCTATATTATCAGATCCATCTCAAAGAAACCACAACTTGGTGTGTGAATTTCACGGCACGCACGGCCACAAGACTGAAGATTGCAGACAACTCTGGGACGAAGTAGCCCGACTACTCACCAAGGTCACCTTAGGGAGTTCCTCAGTGACCGGGCCAAAAACCAGCTTCGAGATAAAGAGGAAAACAGGAAGAACGAAGCGGGAGAGCCGCATCATATCATTCACATGATCATAGGAGGGATCGACGCCCCGCCAGAACCCCTTGTCGAGCGAAAAAAATAACCATCGTCAGGGAAAAACGAACTCGAGGGTACATACCTGAGGACACCCTCACATTCAACGACGAGGATATCAAGACCTTACTGCAGCCCCGTAACGACGCATTGGTAATTCTTTTCTTTTGAATACATTTTAGGTTAAACGTGTGCTTGTGGATCCAGGTAGCTCGGCCTACATAATCAGGTCAAGGGTGGTAGAGCAGCTCGGACTGCTCGGCCAGATTGTGCCCGCCTCTCGGATCCTCAACAGATTCAATATGGAGAGTGAAACAACGAACGGGGAGATCACTCTACCGATCAGCATGGCTGGCACGACTCAGAATACCAAGTTCCATGTCATTGATGGACACATGAGGTACAACGCCTTGCTCGGAAGGCCGTGGATACACCCCAAGAGAGCAGTACCGTCAACCCTCCATCTGATGATGGAGTTTCTAACAAAAGAAGGAATAACGACGGTGTACGGGGAGCAGCACGCCGCAAAAGAAATGTTCACGATACACGACGTAATACCGACGATGACATCTTATACGTCAAAGGAGCCAAAGGATAAGCAAATGGCCAAATATAGGTAACAAGCTGCATCCCCGGACGCATCCGAATTCGCAGGTAAAGGACCGTCCCGCGTCCTTAGAACGGGCAGGAAAATGTAATGCGCCGTCGAGGCTGAAATGCCATCGCTGCTAAGGTATGACTATCCCCCTTATTTATTCTCATTTCATACTAACTTGTACGCAGGTGTCCGATAAACAGAATTGAAGCGCCTTCATTTTGAAGAACTTAGGTTTTAAAGCATGCGTTGCACTCTTTTCCTTCGATCAAATTTTACCCCGGGAAGGGTTTTACCGGCAAGGTTTTTAACGAGGCAACATCTATGTGCTACCTGAGGGTAAATTAAATAAGTATTCAAGGCTTCTCTCCGATCAACCTCTAATAGTGGGGGGCATCGCCCCGGGAGGCTGCCTCCTCGAACAACACAAGGTGAGCCGACGAGTGTTTCAACAGGAAAATGATGTATCGGGCCAAACGGTCAAATGAACCGTGTTCGCATAAAATGTCGAACCCTCGACGATGAAAAAGTGTATGCTTATACCAAACAATCAAAGAAATATTTTTTTCCATCAAAACACTTTTACAATTCAGAGAAACTGCTATTTTTAGAAGGAAAGGCCCCAGGGTCAAAAAACCCTTGATGTCTCGGGGACTACCATCAAGCTGTCAAAACTCGAGGTCGTAAGATCCCAAGCAGGTAACCTCGAGCGTGTTCGAAACTGTAAGACCTCGAATAAGGCATGTCTAGATCGTGCAACCTTATAAAAGACACAGTCCTGACTTCAAAGCCAAGGCTATATATTCGAACTTGTAAGACCCATGAAAAGCCATACCCTCAAATATAGATGCCGAGGATACGATACTCGGGATTTAATGCCCCGACCAAACACAAATGACTCCAGTCGATAGGCTACGGCCAAACTAATGCAACTCGGGGATTCCCGACCGTCGTGATAAAATCAAATCCTTCAAAATTACTTCGGAAAGAACCGGTTAAATCACGCTACCCCCGGCTTGAGCAAAAGAGATTCGATCATTTTCATGTCATATCAAAACAATGAAAAGGCTTCAAAACAGTTCAGTCATAGGGCAAAACCTTCCGAGGTGCTCACCTATCGTCACGTAATGACTCATAATCGAGGTTCTTGACGAGCCGTCGAAGAGTCGGACGAACGCGAAAACACCAAAGGCTTTAACGAGGGAAAATATAGCCACACAGAAGTTCGTATCGACCCAACTTTAAGAGCCTTGACACCAACTTTAAGAGCCTCATGGATAATTCTAAAAACCTAAGGGTCAATGAGCTCGAGCCGTAACCCGACTCGAGGGCTGAGCCCAAAACGGTCAACTAAACGCCTGAGGGAAAACGTATTAGAGCCTACGAGCCAACGCCAAATGGCCTCCGGGCTAACTATAGGTCATATTGACCCCATGCTGAAAAGCTTAAATGCTGACTTAACAGGCCTTAGGGCCGATCTGTAAACCTAAGGGTTCTTTCAACAAAAGTCCTCGGACAAGATTTCGACGATTAAAATTCTAGGCAAAAATAGGTACAATTAAGTAAAAAAAATTGGAAAATTTTCCATACACACAGGCATGGAAAATATACATCCACGGATGCTCTCACAAAGAGCCCTACACAAAGCAGAGAAAGAGAAAGCCTAGTCTACTCCCCCCCGGGAATTGTGGCTCTATCGGCCTTTTCTTCTGAATCAGACACAAGGAGGGCAACGTCATATTCGTCCACCCTGACCTGCACTATCTCTTTCGGGAGGTCGAAGCCCCTAGCATGAGTTTCCTCGAGGGTTTCCCTCCGAGATCTATATCGGGCATAGACTTTTCTCCTGCTTTCACGATCATAAGCCCTCCGCAGCTCGGCCTGAGCATCGACAACATGTTTTAAATAAACGACCACTTTTTTGTTAGCCTTTGCTCTAACTTCTTGAGCTTCGATACGGGCATCAACAACTTCAGCCTTCATTTGCAGAAGATTGGTCTCGAGTTTTTCTATCCTTCTCGTCTGTGCTGAGTTATCTCCACGAGCGTTCTGAAGATGCACTTCGAGGGCAGAAACTTTGGCTAAGGCGCTCTTCTTGGCCACAACATGGGCATCTATTTGAGCCTTTAACCCATTGCACTCCCGCTCGGCCTGACCAGCCCTACCCCAAAGACATTCCATGTCCTCTATTTTTCTCTGCAGCTGAAATACCAAAATATTAATCTTCGAGGACAAGAGAAAAAGATACGCACATCTCCAGATCGAGAGTCACCTGTTTCTCAAGGAGAGTTCGTAATTGTGACTTCGGCTGACCTCATACCGAAGGTGTATCAATTTCTTAGCTTATTCATCAGGGAGAATTCTAAGGGATTTCTCCCCATACAAGGCTTTACGCAACTCGGATCTGAGCTTGTCAAAGGCCTACGAATGGCAAGTTTCAGTAAAAAAAACGGGGTTGCAAGATTGGAGAATCACAAAAACTCACCGCAGAGCAAAATTGTTGGGCCTCCTCAAAGGCCGACCGAGCGCTTTCTGGTCTGGCCTCTTCGGTCCCAGTTGAACTATCCCGAGAACGAACACCATCTTTAGGGAGTCTACTCCCATCATACGACCCTTATCCAAAACGTCCCTTAAAGCACCCTCAACCGGAAAAGAAAGCGACGACCTCAAATCCTCCTCCCCCCTCGAAGTACCTTCGACAAGGGAAGAAAATGGTGGTAAGGGAGGAGTTACTCCCTCAAAGATGAAAACTTCAGGCCTGAAAAGCTCGGCTTCATCGCCCTTAGGCCTCTGGGAGGATCCCGCCTCGAAAAAGGTTTCCTCACACATTGAGTATTGCTTCAGGTCGCTCCCACCTTTAATTTCTAAGGCCTCATATCCACCCTCCATCAGGTATCCCCACTTACTTTCGTCGCAAGTAGAGCAGGCCGCCAATCTCTGAATCCAATCCCCCAAGTCGGGAACCTCGAGTGGCATCCACGGAGTTGCTGCCAAAGGGAAGGGAAGAAATCATTACAAAATCTGCCTTCATTATATACGAAATGATAAATGCACGAGTGTATCTCTTATGTTTGAAATTCCATCTCTTGAGAAAGGGCATCAACTCCTTCAGGATAATATCAACGGTCCGCACTCAGACAAATCGGCTCATCCACCTGCGATCCTTCTCTTCCTCATCATTGGCGATGAAAGGCTGAGTGGATCGACGTCGAAGAGTTATCAAGCCCTGACAGTGAAAAGGCCGGTATAATTTGATAAGATGACTAAGGTTGAACATAAGCTCGGCCTTCCCGGAAAAGAACCTAATCATCAATACTATCCTCCAAGAGGACGGGTGAACCTGTGCCAGGGTAATCTGATGTTTTAGACTTCAATACTACACAATAATATAAGTTAATTGTGTAGTACCCAATTTTCGAGTGCTGTCTAATAAGAAGAACCTGGTTCTTCTTGGTGTACTACTTTCTACTGTTGCGGAATAATAAAGCAGTAAAGTAAAGACACAGAGATTTTTACGTGGAAAACACCTGGCTCAAAAGGTGAAAAAACCACGACCTACTCCTCAGTAGGATTTTCTCAAACACTTCTCTGAAAACTCTGAGCCACACGGACTTACAAATTAAGCTCTTTTGTAATCCTAGGACTAACTCTAATCCTCTTTGTATCAACTAGCCTCTAGCTAATTTCTACAGATTTCAAGCTAACTCTAACTTGAACAATGTGTANTGTAGCCTTCGCACAATACTTCTGCTTGCAAAATATCCTGTGAACTTTGCTTTTCAGAACTTGATTCACTCTTGTCTTTGTGCGTCATCAATTTCAGCAGTAATACATTGAGTATTTATAGAGTCAGTTGTTGAGTACATGGTTCAATTCTGATCCAACTCTACCTGGGTATACGAGTTCGACTATGACTCAACTTCCTTCTCTATTTCTGTCCTTGCTGAAATCAACTTCAATCTTCTTTATCAGTTTCCAACCTTTTCGTATTAGTAGACATCCTTTTAGCTCTTTGATACTCAGCAATCACTGATATCTCCTATGCATGACCAATTCTTGTGCCAACTGTTCCGTTCAGATGTGTGTGCTCTGATGGACCTGGTTCAACTTGTCAATCTTCAAAACCCATTCAGTGACATGGGCCAACATAATCTGATACCTCCTGCAAAGGTCGAGCACAATCCTGTCGAGGGGGCCCAACGTAAAAGGGTACGTGCATACGTTCATGAATCCCTTCGCGTAGGTCGTGATACTCTCTTTCGGGGAAGGTACCTGCAGTACCACATTTTCTCCCCATCCGCAGCTTCTTTCATGGCCTTGAATTCCGAAATTCATTTTCCTGCCACCGCCAGTGAGCCGTCGATCGGGCAAAAGGCAGAAACAGAACTCCCCTCCTCCTGGAGAACGAATTTTGACGTAGTGGCCATAAGTATTATGGCGCAAGGAAGGGGAGGAAAGGATGAAGTTTTGAATTAAAATGAATAAATAATCGGTAAAAGAGCGAAGGACCTTTTAAAAGAGATAATCTCCCTAAACAACGAAGTCTTCAAACAAAGGAAGCTAATGTATTTATTGGGCAAGCGACGGCCGTTCGCCTACTCTGAGGGGCAATTAATTCCTACAATGTCATTACTACTTTTAGGAAAGCGAACCGGTGGGACCTCCATGGCCACCCCTCGGGCCATGTCACACGAGTGGCATTGCTTGAGGGCTCGAAGTCCCCATGTCGATCTGACCTCAAGAGGATACCCTATCTCGAGGACCTCAACTGTTATGTCTATGGACTCCCAGGAACTGTTTAAACCTAACTAGACTCGGGATGATGCCCAGTCCCGAAAAGGTTTTGTTAAAAAAGGATTCTAAGGGAACTATCAATCTAGCCCCGAGATGTTACCCGATCTCGATGACTTTATTGCTCTAAAAGTGGACCCTAAACGGGCCAACATCAAAGTCTGAGGGGATGCCTCTGCGAGGAAGAAATTAAAAGGCGAAAAACCCCTGTTGTATTCACAAAATTACATTTTCAAAGGGTGTATCCTTACAAGACTCCTCTTAGGAGCCGATGTACAAAGGGGGAAAGAGAATACAAAATTGGTAAAACAAGCCTACTCCTCGCCTTCACCATCTACTGAGCTGCTGCCGGAATAGCTATCGGAGCCCTCGTCCGAGGAAGTAGGGAGTGCCGATCCTTCCTCTTCCATCTTCTCCTCCTCGATCTCGTCAGGGAGATAAGCTCCTTTAGCACTTGCTTCCTCGAGGGCCTGCCTCCTAGCTTGTGAGTGGGCATATGCAATGGCTTGAGTGAGTTTAAGCCCGACTTCTTCAAATATCTGCCTAGCCTGGTTGTTGGCAGCAACAACATCCATTTTGTACGAGGCAACATGACCATCAGCCTCAGCTTTAGCCGCGGATAGCAAAACAACCTCATCTTGGGTACCCCAGAGAAGGCCCTGGGTCGAGGCTAGCTCTCCCTGCAAAAGGTCCCTTTCCGAAGCCATAATGTCGTTATGTTTTTGGAGCTCGAGGATTTCTGCATATTTGGCCGCTACCTCTCCTTGGAGATGACCTTGATTCATGTTACCTGCTCAGCTAAACTAGTCTGCTCCTGATGCACTCCCTTTAAACTGATCCTGAGCTCGTTCAACTCCTCGTTCTTTCGGGAGGAGGAAGTCTCCGATGCATCAAGCTCTAATTTGAGCCTCTCGAGCTCCTCCTCACACCTAGTGAGCTCGTCATGAAGCTTGGAAAAGGCATGGTCGTACAGCTTCTGAACCTGTAATGTAGAGGAGAGGAGTTAGAAAACGAAGATAGAAAACCGAAGCGAGTGATGTGTCGAAAGAGATTACCTATTTTTGAAGCTTTGCTATCTCTTCAAAGGCAACAGGGGCATCAAGGTCGGTGTCTTCCTCGAGGCCGACAAAGAAGTCTCTGAATGAGTCGACTTCACCTTGAGAAACCCCCTGGGGAAAATGAAGGGCCCAAATAAGGGTCGTCGACAATGTTGATCTCTGTCGAAATATCCGCTTGGTCCCGAATTACTTTGGGTTCAAGATCTCAAAACTTGGTGGCTAAAGACTTGTCTGCACAAACCGTATCGCGGCCAGACTAAGACTCGGGCACTGCACCCTCAGCAGTATTTTGTTCCGATCGAGGTCGATCCAATTCGACTACCTCTAATTCGGAGACCTCCCATACAACGGCCTCCTGAATAATGGTATTCTTGCCTGCCCTTTGTGCCAAAGGACGTTCATCGCTGCCATCGTCTTCATCTGCAGCACGCAGACTCACCGTAGCAGCCGGAGTTTGGACCGTGGCATCGGTTTTGGGCCCGTGGATTCTGGTTTTCTTTAGTTTTGGGGACTCACCCGAAGTCCCTTTCTTCCTCTTATTACCCTTATCAAACTTCGAAGTACTTGCTTCACTGGGCGGGGGTGGCCTCATTAACTAGTTGTCCCCAAGGCCTGCACTAGCAAGACATGTTAGGCTCACTGCTGCAGAAGAACACCTTCATAAAAGTATGCGATAATCACGTGAAGGGATTACCGTGTTTATTGGCCTGCCATCGCGTTTTGGCCAAATCCCGCCAAGAATGCTCGTTGTGCGAAAAAGTAGAGTCTAAACGTCTGATACATCCCGAGAGTCCCGAGACCGCATCAGGGAACCAAATAGCGGCTGCATTATCAAAAGAGGATCGATTCAGAAAAAGGATAAGGGAGAACGAGATGTGTTTGAGACATGATAGTTACGACTCATGTTCTATTCCTCTGGGAATGGAATCCAATCGGCTGGAATAACATACGAGGTCCTCACCTTGATGAACCGGCTCATCCACCCCTAGTCTTTGTCTCTATCGATGCTCGCAAAGAACGCTTCACGGACCGATGATGTAGCTTGACTAAGCCCTCCCGGAAAGAGGCGGGGGCTATACAACCGTATCAGGTGGTCAAGGGTGAAAATTTCCCTCGATCCGGTTGGAAAAGTATCAGAGCATATATACGATCCTCCAAAAGGAAGGATATATTTGACCGAGTGTCACTCGGTAATGGCAGAAAAAGCCGATTATAATCAGATCTATTGACGAAAAGGAGGAAGAGTCCACGGGCTCGAGGTTAAAAGGGTATGTGTAAATGATGAGGAAGCCGACTTTATAAGTGGTTATGTTCTCCTCAACTTTGGGGATCTCGACATGCATTGTCTCCTCCTAGCCACAATTAGTTTTCACTTTCTCCACTTTGGGAATTATACTGATATGCCTGGACATGGGTTCGCATCGACCCGGTTTGTTGGGAGGTCTATCGATGGTAAGGTCAGAGGTCGTTTCAAAATCTCTAGGAATACATTGCTCGATGCTCGGTGGTTTTTTCACTTTGTCTTTAGCCGGGCGTGTGAGAGAAGAACTATCCCCTTTTTTAGGGATCGTCTTAGAGGTCTTGGCCATGAATGAGTCGAAGTTTGCGAGAAAATAGATGGGGAAATGAACTGGGAAGGAGATGAACACAAAAGAAGTTGGAAAATGGCCCTAAAAACTTAAAGATGGGCGTGAAGGTTTGGATGGCATGTGAATATGGTATTTATAGCGGTCATGAGAGCAACGGTTGAGGAGCAGAAAAATTGAACCGTTGACGGGTCGTGGGCTTTCTCGGTGACCGTGCTGATAGCGATCCCGCGCAGCCTTTTGATGGAGGCCATTAAATGCTCTGACGAGCTGACGCCATGGAGGAGATTCCGAAGGGGGGAGCATTAAATACCATTTCTTATCGATCTACTCTAAGAAACACAGGGACTATCTGTGTACGACTAAAATCAGAGAGACCAATTTTACATTTGTCGTGGCACTTGGTAGTTTATCCGCATAAGGTTCAAGGTATAGCCGGTGGTCTGACCTCGAGCGTCCCTTGCATTCAAACTCGAGGCAGTACAGGTTCGAGGCTGATGTAAGCGAGTGGCATGAGGGCTAAGGCTACTAAGTATGCAGCAAAGTGCAAGTCCGTACTTAGACATTAAATAGTTGTATCAGTCGTGAATCTTTGTAATAAATGATAGTGTACTATGTTGGGGCTCCCCCTCCTATATAAAGGGGACCGTTATTGTTTTTTGGCACACACGATATTTAATATAACCAATAAGAACATTCCCTACTCTCTAACTCAAACATCCCTTGTTATCTCTATGTTGATCTTTTTACTTACGTTTACTGTATCACATTCATTGTTCTTCATTTATTGCTCATCACTGGTCATAAAATAGCCTACTTCGAGGCCCACATAACTATTATAGCTTCATCGATCGTCTACTATTAACCCTGGCCTCGACCTCGAGGACCTACCTAGGCCAGCTCCGTTCCTCTGACTCGAGGCAGTCTGGTTTGCTTATATCTCGATTTTCAATCAGTTCTAATGCATTGTCTCATTCACTCTTAGCATCTACTTCTTAACAACTAGCATTAAAATAAATTACATATTTTTGGAACCAGATAATCAAGTATAATTGTAATTACCGTTTTCAAGGTAAACACTAGGAGTCCCAAAAACAACAGTACTCCTCATGCAAGAAGCCTTGGTGATCGAGTTCAAAGAGGTGTTCGGAGAAATGCTTATTTCTCTCTGCCCCAGAAAGTTAGTCAGCTACAAACTAAATCTCCAAGCTCCCTCATCTCCAAGCTTAGGAAATTCGGCAGTTGCAATAAGCCCTGTTGGAAGGAGTGAAATCAACCCATATGGGAAAGGGGAAGGGACTCAAGAGGAAAGCCCCATCTCAAAACCAGTTGCTGATGAATTTCATAATATGGAATGCGATAGGAGCGAACAATGTTGAATTACCCAGACATGACGCCTCTATGGTGAAGCTGCACAAGTTGGCAAAACAACTTCAACTCTTACTAATGACCTGTTGGAGCCACATTTTATAATATGGAATGCGATAGGAGCCACTTCCCTCTTCTTCTAAGCATAACTAGTCACCAACACAGTGATCATAGTAGACCATTTAGTCTAGAGAAAATGTGGTGTGGACACCCTAACATTCCCAACATTATGCAAAACAACTTCAACTCTACTAATGACCTGTTGGGAGATACCAACACTTTTAAGGCAATGTGACCACATGGAATAAGGTCGTGTTTGGAAGCATCTTCCACAAGAAGAAGCACATTCTAGCTAGATTGAATGGCATTCAGAAAGCTAGTGCTTATTCCTTTAGCACCTTCCTGCAAAACTTAAAAGCCAATCTCCAAGCTGAATTCACAGCTATGCTCCAAAATGAGGAGGACTTTTCGAAACTGAAATCCAGAGTCAGTTGGATATGTCAAGGTGATCCTAACACAAAATTCTTCCACACAACCACTCTCAACAAAAGAAGGAGGAATATGATTCTTAGTTTAACAGATGAGGTGGGTAATCAAATCACAGACCCTAAGCTCGTCAAGGAGACTACCTGGGACGTTTTTAAGAACCTCTTTACCACATCCCACACATCATCCACTCACAAGAGAAGTCACAGTGAGAATACTCCTCTAGTACTTACTGATAGCATGAGTGTGTACCTACACAAACCACTTAGAATCACTGAAATCAAAGTAGCCACGAATTCCTTTAAGACACTAAAGGCACATGGTCCTGTTGGGTTGCACCCTTTCTTCTACCAAAAATACTGGTCCATCCTATCAACCCATGTCAACCAATTCTGCCTCAAAGTCTTTACAACCTCAACCATGCCCTCTGAAGTTAACATGACCCTCTTGTGCTTGATCTCTGAATGCCAGAATGCTAACCTTCTCAAGAGCTTTAGACATATTGGGATGTGAAACACAATTTACAAACTTGTCACAAAAATAATAGTAAACAGGATCAAACCTATCCTTCAGACTATTATTGGGCCATCTCAGGCCAGCTTTCTCTCTAACAAAAGGGCTTCTGACAATGCCGTAATTGTTCAAGAATACATCACCCATTTCGAAATGATGAAAGGAAAAAAATGCAAACATGATACTCAAGATCGACCTAGAAAAAGCCTTTGACAAACTTGAGTGGTCATTCATTAGAAACTCCCTCATATTCTTCAAATTCCTTCTTAAGCTGATCAACTTGATCCTCTCTTTCACCTCCACCTCTTTCATATTAATCCTGGTCAATGGAAGCCAAACTGAACCTTTCAACCCTACGAAAGGCATTAGGTAGGGAGACCCCATCTCTCCCCACCTTTTCATTATTTGCATGGAAAGGCTATCAAGGAATATTGACTAGGCAGTCCTAAGAAAGGAATGGCTTCCAATCACCATCAATTGGGATGGACCAAAAATCTCCCACCTATTTTTTGTTGATGATCTTACTCAATTTGGTAGAGTTAGAAAAAAGAGCACTGAAGCAATCCTGGCTACCTTAGAATAGTTTAATAATGCTTCAGGCCAAAAGGTCAACTTTCAAAAATCTAAGGTTATCTTTTCTAGCAATTGCCATGAGGATTGGGCAAACACTTGCAGCTCAATGTTAGGAATTTGGAAAAGCAAAGATTTTGGTAAATACCTGGGCTTCCCCATCTTCCATAAAAGGCCTACCAACAGGGACTTCAAATTCATTATCGACAGTATGAACACCAAGCCGACAGAGAGCATTCCCAGTCATGTCATGAGCTACATTAAGTTACCATCCCACATCTCTAACCAGATTGATAAAATCCAAAGGGATTTTATCTGGGGAACAACTGCTGAAACAAGAAAGCTTCACATGATTAATGGGATACCATTACTAAGCCTAAAAGTAGTGGGGGTCTGGGCATTCAGTAAGTCCACATAAAAAACAAATTTAGCATGACCAGCCTAGCTTGGAGGCTTTACAATAACACTGACACCATGTGGGCTAGAGTTCTAATTAGAAAACACTGTAGTGGAAACCAAACTAGAGCTAAACCTAAAACCAGGACTTGGCAATCTATTCAGGATGGTTGGAAGGTATGCCTTAAGGCCTCTAGATGGATTGTCCAAAAAGGGATAGATTCAACCTCATCTCTGACAATTGGAACCCAAATTTGCATCTTCTCAATACAATCCTCCAGGGGCCTTGGCAAAACCATGACCTGACCATCAAGATAAACTCTATCCACAACAATAGGGAATTGAATTTTGATGCTATCCACTACCCCATCCCCATGGACATCAAGCGTGTGATACAATCAACATTCATCCCCCTATCTACCAACTCTAAGTATCAGCTCATACGGAACTTCAATAGCAAGGGGCTTTTCAGCTCAAAATCTGCCAACAACCTTATTAGTTCTGAGACCAACCCCAATTCTAGACATGTTGATATCTTCAGCTGGATCTGGAAGCTAAGAGTCCCTAACAAAATTAAATTCTTCACCTGGATGATGCAACATAACAGACTCCCCACTGCCATGCACTTAAACAACATAGGCTTAAATGCTAGCCCATTATGTCACTTCCGCTCCTCTCGTTTGGAAGACATCAAACACATCTTCTTTTAATGCACCAACGCTAGGGCATCTGACACTCCTTAACTATGGAGTGTACCAATGAATCATCCCACCCACATCTTCAGTTCTCAATGACCCACTGGGAGGATACTTGGCACAAGGTCAAAAGCATGCATTTTAACAATGCTATCACCTGGAAATCACTTCTACCCTTCTATTTTTTGGGGCCTATGGCTTACTAGGAACAATAACCTTTTTGAGAACAAAAAGAATATTGTCCCGGTCAAACAAACCATTGCTAAAGCCACAGAATACTACCATGTTGCAGTGCAACATAAAGAAAAGGCTTAAAGGACTGAATTCCACATCAATGGGATGCCACCCCTTACTGGCACATTTAAGCTCAACACTGATGGGGCAGCATGCCCAATATCAAGAGTAGGTGGAATTTGGGGGTAAATTAGGAATAGCATGGGTGACTGGGTTCTTGGTTATATAAGAGGCCTTCCCCATACCACAACCCCAGAGGCTAAAATTCAAGCTCTATGGCAAGGGCTCACACTAGCACTCCAGCACAAACTCACACCCCTTCAAATATCAACTGACTCAGAATAGGTTATCATAATGATAAATGAGGGAAATATAAAATTTAACCCTATTATTTTTTAATACAGTTCATTGATGGAGCAATTGGGGAATCCAGCACTGGAGCATGATTTTAGAGAACAAAACCAAGTGGCAGACCTTCTCGCAAAGGAATGAGAAGGAAAAAAAGCTTTTGATAGGACAGAAGTTTTGACTTTTCCTCTGGTGTTTGTTATCAAGGCAGTGTGAGCAGACATCCTAGGAACTGTGTTCGTACGTAATGTAAGGTTGAACCTTTTTGTAAGACAAGTCATTGTTAACAAAACAATAGGGGGCTGTAGCCCCCAATCAATGTTGTAACTATTTTTGGTATATATATATATATATATATATATATATATATATATATATATATATATATATATATATATTACCTTCTAGTTCACCAAAAATATTTTTTAGGACCTATGGCCTACAAAAGAGCAAATATCCCATATGAAATATTGTAAAAGACATTTTGGCTTCATGGCTGTCGCTAGGATGTAGCTAATTACATGGGCACTATTTATTTGTAATAGCTAATTTATCTACGGATATAGCTAATTAAATGAGATTATTTTATCTCTCCTTTCTTCTCACACGTAGATAAATTGTATAAATTTAGAATTTTATGATTAATAAATAGTTGCTATGAAGTAATTTATTTGTTTGAAATCAATGAAAAAAATTCTTAATAGCTTTATACATGTGAGATCATATCATACATGAGTTAATAATTTATGGTTAATAAATAGGATTCATCAAGGTGAACTATTTATTTGAGTCGTTAAATATTCTCATTGTACCAAATGTAAAATTATCCTTGATGAGTGTGTAGTAATTGTGGAGGTCTTATCTACCAAAGGAGATCTACCCTTAGATATTAGTAATACTAAATTGATTTATGAGAAGATATACCGAGGATTTCACCCAAAAGGAAGAGACATAATATCTTAGATTCTCATGTATATAAAATGGGAAGACAATTTGATGTAAGAGGCGGTTTTATGTACTTTAAGCCAAAGGAAGGACATAATAAATGCCATGTGCTCATGTAATGCCATGATCATATTTATTTTAATCCATCAAAAAGCCTAAAACGGTTATTATCCGAATCTGGTCAGGGACTTAGAGGTCATGATTTTGAAAAACTCCAATTGACTTGAAATTTGGAAGGACCATAAAAAATGACTTGGTGATAAATACTTACTGTAGTGTAGTGAATCATATCATTTTTTGTGTGTTTCAAGGTTGTTTATGTCACACCTCCTTTTTCACCTCCGGTGGTAATGAAGGGTAATAAGGGAATTTTTCCAATTAAAGTGACATTATTCGGATTTGGGATTTATTTATTATTTCAGAGTCGCCACCCGGGTTTTTGACAATGCCCCAAGAAACCGTTTTGTTTTGAAAATCCCAAACCGAGGAGATTTAGACTCTGTTTTAAGTTGTCTGCGACCAGAAATCCGAGTAAGGAATTCTGTTAACCTGGGAGAAGGTGTTAGGCATTTCCGAGTTCTGTGGTTCTAGCACGGTCGCTTACTATTAATATTTAGCCTAAATTATCTGATTGTTTACGTAATTTTTCCGTGTTGTGCATTTACCCTTTTTAATTTTTAACTGATTTTGACATTTATGGACTTATCTTGAAAACAAGTCACGAGGACGTGCACTTATTTGTTTTTGAACGTATTATAATTACGCCACATGAAATGCACCCGTAATTGCAACACGTGATTTTATTATGATTTGAAGTTGAAGACGGGGACATGAGTTGTCGCACCTGAGTGTAGATTACGTAGTCAAGACTAATGGTCATGACGGTTTTATAATGCCTATTTGGGACGATATTCGATTATTCTCTATTTTTCCATTTGAAGGAGTGTTTTAGTTTTAAAATCAATTAGGACATTTATGGATTTATCTTGGACAAGTTACGATGACATACACTTGTTGTTTTTGAGCANTGGGGGGGGGGGGGGGGGGGGGGGGGGGGGATGAGTTGCCACTCCCGAGTGTAATTTTATGGTAACTTGAGGTAATACTTGATTTTTTACAAAATTTCAAACTAAAAGGTATGATTCTACCTAAAGGGTTGCCTAAAGAGCAATTCATGAGTGTAAAAGACAACATATTTCGGGCTATGACCATATTTTAGCCCCAGTCTATTCTAACCCTTTTGGCCAATCCTAATTTTGGCTTAATTGCGAAAGACAGAGACTATACAACTATAAAGGGAATCATGCCATCACATAGAGGAAATCGAACTACTGATTTGCAAGTCATTTATTTTGGGAGTCAAATAAACATATTTAGCTATGGTGTTATCTTAACAGGTTTTTAGCAATTTCAAATGGTCTAAATTCGTGTTGTTTTAATTTCATATCTGCTGAACCTTGTTTGATAGTGTTTACACATGTTACAGTGTTGCAAACTCAGAAAATTCAGAACACATAAAGCGAATTGAAGAGACAGATTTCTATTTGTATTTCTTAAGAATTACTGGATACAGAGCGCTTATTTTAGAATCTTAGCAAGTGTTTACAAATTTCATACAAGCGCCTTTGAGCTATAAACTTTATATCTATTCATTTGACGGTTCGTTTTGGAGATGAAAGAAAAGATTTTCTTTTTGCTGTTTTGTAAATCATGAGAATTTTGTGAAAACAAATATTTTCGAAACTGTAATCCTCAGGATGAACTAGTTCCTTATACATTTATGTTGAGATTGTACAAAAGGGGAGGGTGTTTTGACCATAATCAAATGATTACAATAATTACCAAAATGAAAAGCTGACTTAGTTTCATGAAATGGAAAAGACATAAACTGAATATAATTTTAGTTCAGTCCCTTCTTTACAACTAGTACAAAAGAAAGCTAGTTTATTACATTCTTGTTTCCTACTGTACATCTCCAATAGTAAAATATAAAATAATAGAAAAAGAGTAATGTAAATCTGCTGCTGCTCCTGTGCGAGCTAGCAAACCCCTTCGCATCTTCAGCTTGTGTTTCCACAGAACTTTGGTCACTTTAGGCACTCTCTAAGGAGTGAATCTTACCATTTATAGGTTCAGATCCTCTTCCTTGATGCCTTCTTACCTGTTTTGACTCTCTACATAACAACCTAAACACTAAGTATTTGTGCATTTATTAAGGGGTGAATCTGACTATTAGAAAGTCAGATCCATCTACCCTAATGCATATTCAACTAGCCATACCATTTGTACCCCCCTCACGTGGTAATTTAGTAATTAAAGTAAATGTTTGTGCACTATTGTGGGGTGAACCTGACCATTAGAAGGTCAGATTCATCTACCCTAGTGCAGATTCTCTTGATAGAGACTGAAACAAGCACAAAGTAAATATTCAACTCATTTTTATTGATACTAACAACACAAAATTCGTATATTCATAGTCTAAAATCAATAGGAATCAAGTAGTACTAGAAAGATGCCACAAAACTAGTTTAGAATTCAAGTTTTTATGCAAACAAAGAAAAATAACTTCAGCTATAAATACAGATTTGCACAGCAACAGGAAATAGAAGTTCAGATCTGGAAATTTTATTTAGAGTAAACTGTTACATACCTTTTTGAAGAAAAAACAACAAAATCCTGACCAAATAAAGGTCAGGCAAGTATGGGAAAACAACAAGAAATGAGAGAAGACCCAGCAGCAACAGACAGCAAAACCAAAACCAAGCAAACCCAATAGGAAATTAACCTAGGAAATTCGAGTGTAGACACTTAAAATTCTCAGAATCAGGATACCCAAGAAGAACAAGAATCTGATAATGAAAACAGTGTACTGATAGGTTTTCTTCAAAGGAAATAACCATATTTCTTTTCTCTTTTGTTTTTCCACTGATATTTTTTGAAAGCTTTCGTTTATGAGCAACAGTTATTGCTATGATTTTTTGTGTATGTGTAGAGCTTTTCAGAGGTCCAAGTGTGTAAAAACAAAGGTCCCATCTATGCTGAATATCCTAGTCTATATATAGGGAAATTTAGGATAGCATCTTTAGAGGATATTCCTAATCCTATTAAGCTGAAATAGTACAGGTACAACTGTCTAACCTTATCCTATTGGACAACTGTACCCCATTCTAGAACATTCCTATCAATTACAGGCCTTATCCCCTTTTAAAGTTACTGTTTTACCCTTAAAAACTCTGATTCTATGATTCTATGATTTTGGTTTTCTGATAGTTTCCTAATTCTAGAAGTTTCTTGGGTTGTTACACCCAAAATTCTTCAAAGGGAGTTCCTAAACTAACCTTTAATACCCCTTAAAATTACCCCTTTTGGTATTTAAAGGTTAAGTTTCTTATTGAATTGACTAATTTTGACCTAATTAAGAAACTAACACTAGTGAGGAAGTTGGGAGTTTAAACCTTCTTCAAAAGTGAGATTGAATAGACCTAAACAAGGCAATTAGCTAAACCTTCAATGAATTTATTTTAGGACATAGATTAGCTAATTCAAATGATCCAAATAGTTAAGTCATTAGACTTAGTTAATTATCCTATGTTATGACTTATTCTTTAGTTTCAAACCTAAGCTTAACTAGTAAAGTATAATTAATCCTTCCATTAATCAAAAACAGAATTTTAATTGACTCACATATAACTACTTAATAGCTCATGATGAGTTAATTAAGTCAGTAATTAATCCAAGGTTGTTTGTGAGGAATGAATGACTAAAGGCAGTTTGTTTAGGATGGTTATAGGTGAAAATCTAACCTAAGAGTCACAATTAGGTTAACTTACAACCAAACTAAAATCACTAATTAATTAAGGTAGTTGCACGTGAACCTTAGACTAATTAGTTTAGGCAATTACTATTTTGGATTAACCTAACACGTGCATAATTAAGACTAGGGTTGAAATCAGTTGACTAATACACATGAATCATTTACAAGAGGAAACCGTCAGAAAATCAGAAACTAAAAGTAAAACCTTAAAAACAATAATCGAGTCATGCAAGCACATAAACCTTTAGTTCAATTCAAAAACCAGTATTTGATATTGATGAGGAAAAAATGCATGAAACATTAGGCCAATTAATCTAAAGTCAGCAAGTAAAAGCAAGAGAAAAAGAAATCTAGGATTGAACCTAATTTAATCGTTTCCAATCATGCTTGAACAAGTAAAAGAAAGAGAAATTTTTAGGAACTTGAATTCATCAGTCAGAAAATATACCAAACACACTAAAACAAGATAAGCAATGCTAAACTCAAAGACCAAATGGGTTTAGAAAAGTAAAAAAAAGAAAATTAAATTCATAGTTTATAATCAAATTGGCTAATACAGATTTTTAACTAATTTTTAAAGCAAACAGAGAGGAAAGGGTAGTACCTAGTTAAATGGGGATGGGTCTGACCGGATTTCGGCGGCTTTCCGGACTTTGGCCGAACTCCGGCGAGGTTTGGAAACGAGCCAAACCCACATGAATCGATATCCCTTACCAAGGGCTATCGACTCATGTAGGTTTGAGTCGTTGGTCTTCTCTAATTCGGCCAGTAGACGAGAACCCTAGGTTTCGATTCCTAGATCTAATATTGGGGGGATTTTGGGTGGTCTTTTGGGGAAATCAATGGTGGGATGAGGTTGGGAGAGGAAGGAGATCCTCTGGTAGAAATTTGAGGCCGATTGGTTGTAACGACCTGACCGGTCATTTTGCGTATTCGGACCCCGTTCCCTTAAATAAGACTTTCTGTAGCGGCTTATCGTGATTTGTGACTTGCGGGGACGGGTGGTTCGAGATTTGAAAGTGTTTGGAATAGTATAGGAACACTTGGTTCCTTAAGGTTTGTTTTTGAAGCCAAGTTTGACTTCAGTCAACATTTTGAATAAACGACATCGGAATCAAGTTTTGACGATTCCAGTAGATTCGTATGATGATTTCGAACTTGTACGTATGTCCGGAATGGGTTTTGGATGACCCGGGAGCGTTTCGACGCCAAATAGCGAAATAGAGTTTCCTTAAGTTTGAAATTTGGTTTGGAACGTGATTTTATGTTATCGAGGTTCGAATAGAATTCCGAGACCCGGATTAGTTCTGTTATATCATTCATGACTTGCCTAAAAAATTTGGTGTCATTACGAGTGGTATAGGTCGGTTCGGCTCATTGAAACCGAATTCAAGAACTTAGAAATTCTTAAGTTTTATTCTAGAGGTTTTGAGGGGTGATTTTGAGATTTAGCGTTGTTTTGGGTGTTCAGAAGGCTCGAGCGAGTCTGTATTATGATTTAGGGCTTGTTGGTATAATTGCACGGGGCTCGGGTGGGCCCAAGTGCCTCCCGGACATCAAACGGAGCCAAAAACCAGTAGCTTCAGCTGCAGGTGCACCAGAACTGGTGTGACCGCAGGTGCGGTTGCCCAGGTCGCAGGTGTAAGACCGCCCCTGTGGTCAAGGCTCCCCAGGTGCGACCCCCAGGGGAGCTGGTCCAAACCGCAGGTGCAGACCTCCCTCCGCAGGCGCGGACCCGTTGGTGCGGGACTTCCTCCGCAGGTGCGGCCCCAGACCTCCTAGGCCACTTCCGCAGGTGCAACCTTTGGCTCGCAAGTGCGGTCCTCGAGCCACAGGTGCGAGATCACTGGAGGCAGTGATCTCATTTAATACGGGATTTGGCCATTTTTCACAATTTCTTCTCCTCCATCGGCAATTTTGAGAGCTTTCAAGAGGGTATTCGGCCTAGCTACTAAGAGGTAAGTAAATTCTATTTAAATGTTAGATTATTACACCAAAACTTAGGTAGATTAACATCTAATTAGTGGAAATCAAAGGGGTTAGAGTTAAAACCTAGGGTTGATGAACTTTAGGTAATTTCACTACTTTTCTACCATGAAATCATATAAAAAATTATATATTAATGACCCTTAGGCTATGGGTGAGTGTTATCTTCGAGCATTTCCAGAATCCGAGCAAGTGGGCCCGGGGGTGCATTTTGGAATTTCTTCAAGAATGGTGAATTTACTAAATAAGTAGGGAAATTTCCATATTTTGAGCATGCATTGACACATTTATATATCATTTGACTAGTTTCGAGTCCTCGGGTGTAAGATTTGGAGTTTCGAGCGCGTTCTTGATCGGGAAGTTGATTCTACGCAAGGTGAGTCTCCTTACCAACCTAGTAAGAGGGAATTGTCCCCATAGGTAAATGTAAACGATTGAATTTATCCTTATTTGCGGGGCCTATGTACGCGCAAAGTGACGAGAGTCCGTGCGTAGCTACTACTTTGTTGTGTCAGGTAGAATTTAGGATTTCACAAGCATACCTCTATGTGCCTTACCTGCATCATTACTTGTGTTCCCGGTTGCTTATTATCCTTGAAATTGACATGAGAATTTCGGAAGCTATGTGTAAGTTTAAGTGCTTAAATTCCTGAATTTAAGAACAATCCATGATAAATTCTTGAATTTCCTTATAATTCTGTGTATGTCTACGAGCACCCGTGTTGCATGTATAATTCGTGAGCGGGGTAGCCTTATATTTATGTCAACCGCATCGCATCATCGATTCGCGAGAAGGGTAATAGATGCATCTATGGTTCGTGCCGCTCGACCCTCGGCAGTGCACATTTAAATTTCTTCGTCGCTTCGGCTGTACACCTCGGCATATTATATGCTATGTGCTTGATTGAGAGTCTTATTATTATTCTTACCAATTCAATTTTTCTGTGGGAAAGAAACTTGTGATTTTTATTAAATATTGTTACTTGGCCCTTGCAGGTAGATCGTTATCTTTATATACTGATGCTCCATGTCTACTTGCTTTCCATAAATGTTATTCCTGTCTAGATTCATTAAATCATATTATTGATAACGACCCTAGTGAGTAACACGTCTACCTCTCGTCACTACTTTTTCCAGTTTAGACGGGATACTCACTGGGTACATATTTGTTTATATGTACTCATGATACACTTCTGTACTTAATTGTATAGGTTCTGAGGTTGTTGCACCTGGTCACCATTCGGGTGTTCGTCACTGAGAGTACTACCGGGATTTGACTACACGGTGAGCTGCTCTTCCTGGCGTTCCTCAGCGGCACTGTGAAGTTTCTATTACTTTTGGGATATTCTGTCTACCCCCTTTCAGACAGTTGTACATTCATTTTGTCTATTTGTATATTCCACTAGTCGCCTGTGGACTTCTGCCACTAGGTCTTGGCACACGTAGTTGATTCACTAGTATTATACTACTCAGTTCTATGCTGGCAACGATTTTTGAGCTACCTTAAATTACATTGCTTCACTTCCTCACTTTCATTTAAGGACTGCTTAAATTAAAACGGGATAAGTGTTTGAACATCTCATTTATTTTAGTAATTTTGTTAGTAACTAGTGTTGGCTTTCCTGACTTCGGTGATGGGCGCCATCACGACCTGAGTAGGAATTTGGGTAGTGACAACATGGTATTAGAGCTCTAGGTTCACGTAGGTCTCACAAGTCACAGGCAAACCTAGTAGAGTCTTGCGGATCGATATAGAGACGTCTGTATTTATCTTTGGGAGGCTACAGGGTGTTAGGAAAATCTCTCTTTATTCTTATTCTATTGTGCAGTCGATGGTCTTACTAAATCTCATTCTTGTACTTTCTCACAGATGGTGAGGACTCGTGCAACTGATATTCCAGGCCCGGGAGATGCCGCTACCCCTGTAGTTCGAGGCCGTGGCAGAGGCTAGGGGAGGGCACCGACTCGAGGTAGGGGACAGGGGCGTCCTAGAGTTACTCCATTAGCACCCCTAGTGGATCCTATCCCTAAGGAGCAAGGTGAGGTGCCCCCAGCAGATCCAACTCCGATGGATATTATGAGTGCACTAGGCTTCGGGGAGGTGATGGGCCTTATGATGCGGTTCATGGATACTATGACTCAGGCTGGTTTATTTCCAGCGGATCCTGCTACATCTCAGGCGGGAGGGGGAGTTCATACCCCTACCACCCAAGCCGCAGGCCATGCAGCGGCAGTATATCAGACTCTGGGTACTCTGCCCGCGAGTGGAGCACAGCCAGCAGTAGCACCTGAGCTTAGACTAGCCGCAGACGGTGATCCGCAGAAGTTACTTGATAGATGGACTCGGTTGCACCCTCCTGTCTTCGGGGGTGAGAGGGGAGAGGATGCCCATGAATTTATTGATAGGTGCAGGGACAGACTGCACAACATGAGGATTTTGAAGTCCCACGGAGTTGATTTCACTACTTTTCAGCTAGAGGGCAGGGCCCGCAGATGGTGGCAGTCATTCATCCTGGGTAGGTCAGCAGGTTCCCTTCCTCTCACATGGGAGCATTTCACTAAGCTATTCCTGGACAAGTATATTCCACCCTTCGAGAGGGAAGAGCTGCGGTATCAGTTCGAGCAGCTAGAGCAGGGGCAGATGACAGTGACGGATTACGAGGCTAGGTTTTCAGAGTTGTCCCGTCATGCCCTCATGATTCTTCCTACAGAGGCTGAGAAAGTGCGGAGATTCGTAGCTGGGTTACACTCGGGTAATAGAGCCAACATGGCCCGAGAGGTAGAGATGGGTACTCCTTATCAGCCTGTGGTCGAGATAGCTCACCGGATTGAGGATTACCGATTGAGGGGCAGAGAGCAGGGTCAGTCGGATAAGAGAGTTAGTTTTTCTGGAGATTTACGAGGCGCCCCAAGAAGGGGAAGGGGACAGTTCAGTAGAGGCCATCCTAGCAGGCCTCCATATTCAGCTCCTCCACCACCTCTGCATGGCGCTCCAGTGAGGCCTTATTTCAGTGCCATGCCGGAGAGTTCTTACCGCCCACCAGCCATTCAGTGTTCCTCCGGCGGGTATTCAGGTCATCAGGGTTCTCCCAGTCCCTACTTCAGTGCTATAGGTTTCTCACCGCCCCCCATCTATTTAGGGTTCTTCTTCTTCAGGGCAGCAGGCCACGCCTCCAGTAAGATGCTATGAGTGTGGGGATTCAGGCCACATGAGAAGGACTTGTCCCAGACTTCGGGGCAAGGATGTTCAGAAGAGTTACCAGCCCACATACTCAGCACCGGCGCCCCGTCCACCTAGAGGTGGAGGACAGGCTGGTAGAGGTCGTCCCAGAGATGGAGGCCAGTCAGGGGGAACTCAGCTAGATCCTATTCAGTTCAGCGGAGGTCATTCTTCAGGTACTCCAGCCAGATTCTATGCTATTCCGGCCCGAGCAGATGCAGTGTCCTCAGACGCCATGATCGCATGTACTATTTCAGTATGTGGTAGGGAGGCATCAATGATATTTGATCCAGGATCTACTTATTCATATATGTTAGCCTTATTTGCTTGTTTTCTGGATGTTCCTTGTGAGTCCTTGGATTCTCCTATATATGTGTCCACTCATGTGGGCAATTCTCTGGTGGTAGACCGGGTCTATCGGTCTTGTGTGATCACCTTTTGTGGGTTCGAGACTAGAGCGAACCTTCTATTGCTCGACATGGTTGATTTTGAGATCATCCTGGGCATGGATTGGCTATCTCCTCATCATGCCATCTTGGAATGCCATGCCAAGACGGTTACTTTGGCCATGCCCGAGTTGCCTAGGCTGGAATGGAGAGGTTCCTCAGCTAGGGCAGCCAGTAGAGTTATTTCCTTCCTGAAGGCTTGACATATGGACGAGAAGGGTTGTTTGGCGTATCTTGCTTATGTGTGGGACACCACCGCCGATTTTCCAACGATTGATTCAGTGCCAGTTGTTCGAGAGTTGTCGGATGTCTTTCCTTTAGACCTTCCGGGCATGCCTCCCGATCAAGATATCAATTTTTGTATTGATATAGCTCCAGGCACTAAGCCTATTTCTATTTCCCCGTACCGTATGGCTCCGAAGGAGTTGAAGGATCATCTTGAGGAGTTGTTGGCTAAGGGGTTTATCAGACCGAGTATATCACCGTGGGGTGCTCCAGTTCTATTTGTAAAGAAGAAAGATGGGTCTATGCGGATGTGCATTGATTACCGCCAGTTGAACAAGGTAACTATTAAGAACAAGTATCCATTGCCGCGCATCGATGATTTGTTTGACCAGTTACAGGGTTCCAGGGTATTTTCTAAAATTGACTTGAGATCGGGGTATCATCAGCTGAGATTCGGGCTTAGGATGTTTCGAAGACGGCTTTTCGTATGAGATATGGCCATTATGAGTTCTTGGTGATGTCCTTTGGCTTGACTAATGCCCCGGAAACATTTATGGACTTGATGAACAGGGTGGTCAAGCCGTATATCTTCATTTATGGCATTTTGATTTACTCACGTATCCTAGAAGAGCACGAGAAGCATTTGAGAGTTGTGCTCCAGACCTTGCGAGGACAGAAGCTATATGCTATGTTCTCCAAGTGTGAGTTTTGGTTAGATTCCGTGGCATTCATGGGACATGTGGTATCCGGAGAGGGTATCAAGGTCGATCCTAAGAAGATTGAGGCAGTTCAGAGTTGGCCACGTCCTACTTCAGCGACAGAGATCAGGAGTTTCTTGGGTCTAGCAGGCTACTACCGGTGATTTGTGGAGGGAGTTTCATCCATTGCAGCCCCATTGACTAGATTGACTCAGAAGAATGCTCTATTTCGGTGGTATGATGAGTGTGAGGCAAGCTTTTAGAAGCTCAAGACTGCATTGACTTCGGCACCAGTTCTGGTATTGCCTTCCAGTTCGGGGATGTATACGGTGTATTGCGACGCTTCACACGTTGGCTTGGGGTGTGTATTAATGCAGGAAGGGAGAGTTATTGATTATGCTTCGCGCCAGCTGAAGGTTCATGAGAAGAATTACCCTGTGCACGATTTGGAGTTGGCGGCGATTGTTCATGCTCTTAAGATTTGGAGGCATTACTTATATGGGGTGTCTTGTGAGGTGTATACAGACCACCGCAGCTTGCAGCACTTGTTCAAACAGAGGGATCTTAATTTGAGGCAGCGCAGGTGTCTTGAGTTACTAAAGGATTACGACATCACCATTCTGTATCATCCGGGCAAGGCGAATGTAGTAGCAGATGCTTTGAGTAGGAAGGCGGAGAGTATGCGTAGCTTGGCCTATATTGCAGCAGAGGAGAGACGTCTAGCCTTGGACATTCAGTCCTTGGCCAATCGCTTGGTGAGATTATATCTTTCAGAGGCTCGTCGAGTTATAGCTCATGTGGTTTCTCAGTCTTCATTATTGGGGGAGATCAAGGCTCGACAGTACGATGATCCGTTTTTGGCAGAACTACGGGAGACGGTGGTTCAAGGTGGTGCCAAAGAGGTTACTATTGGTGAGGATGGTGTTCTGAGACTTCAGGGTCGATTGTGTGTTCCTAATTTTGATGGCTTGAGGCAGAGGATTCTAGAGGAGGCACAGTTCGCGGTATTCTGTTCATCCTGGTGCTACGAAGATGTATCTTGATTTGAAGCAGCATTTCTGGTGGAGAAGGATGAAGAGGGACATTGTGGAGTATGTGGCTAGGTGTCTTAATTGGCAACAGGTTAAATATGAGCACCAGAGGCCAGGGGGCCTACTTCAGCAGATGCTCATTCCTGAGTGGAAGTGGGAGCGCATTACTATGGACTTCGTGGTTGGGTTGCCTCAGATGTTGTGGAAGGTTGACGTGGTTTGGGTTATTGTGGATAGGTTGACCAAATCGGCGCATTTCATTCCTGTGGCCACTACTTATACTTCTGAGAGGCTAGCCCAGATCTACATTCGAGAGATAGTCCGGTTGCACGGTGTACCGGTGTCCATTATATCAGATCGAGGTCCTCAAATCACCTCACACTTTTGGAAAGCATTGCACAGAGAGATGGGTACTCAGGTTGATCTCAGCACAACATTTCATCCACAGACTGATGGTTAGTCGGAGCATACCGTTCAGATATTGGAGGACATGCTCAGAGCATGTGTGCTTGAGTTTGGAGGCCAGTGGGACCAGTTCTTGCCCTTGGCCGAGTTTGCTTACAATAATAGTTATCAGTCCAGCATCGAGATGGCTCCATTTGAGGCTTTATATGGTCGGCGATGTCGTTCTCCTATCGGGTGGTTTGATCCTGGTGAGGCTAAGTTATATGGTGTAGACCTGGTGAGATATGCTTTAGAGAAGGTGAAGTTAATTCAGGAGAGGCTCCGCACAGCACAGTCCAGACAGAAGAGTTACACGGATCAGAGGGCACGTGATGTGTCATTTATGGAGGGAGATAAGGTTCTGCGGAAGGTTTCGCCGATGAAGGGTATTATGAGATTCGAGAAGAAGGGCAAGTTGAGCCCGAGGTTCATAGGTCCTTTCGAGGTATTGAGGCGAGTTGGAGAGGTTGCTTATGAGCTTGACTTACCTCCCAGCTTATCGGGAGTCCATCCGGTATTCCACGTATCCATGCTCGGGAGATACCAGGATGATTTCTCTCATGTTGTTGATTTCAGTACTATTCAGTTGGATGAGAGGTTGGGCTACGAGGAGGAGCCAGTTGTTATTGTTGATAGACAGGACCGCCAGTTGAGATCTAAGAAATTTTTTGCTGTAAAGGTCCAGTGGCGGGGCCAACCGGTCGATGAGGCAACTTGGGAGTCCGAGGAGGACATGCGGAGCAGATATCCACACTTATTCAGCACTTTAGGTATGATTCTAGACCCGTTCGAGGACGAACGTTTGTTTAAGAGGTGGAGAATGTAACGACCTGACCGGTCATTTTGCGTATTCGGACCCCGTTCCCTTAAATAAGACTTTCTGTAATGGCTTATCGTGATTTGTGACTTACGGGGGTGGAAGGTTCGGGATTTGGAAGTGTTTGGAATAGTATAGGAACACTTGGTTCCTTAAGGTTGACTTTTAAAGCCAAGTTTGACTTCGGTCAACATTTTGAATAAACGACATCGGGATCGAGTTTCGACGATTCCAGTAACTTCGTATGATGATTTCGGACTTGTACGTATGTTCATAATGGGTTTTGGATGACCCGGGAGCGTTTTGACGCCAAATAGCGAAATAGAGTTTCCTTAAGTTTGAAATTTGGTTTGGAACGTGATTTTATGTTATCGAAGTCCGAACGGAATTCCGATATCGGGAATAGTTCCGTTATGTCATTCATGACTTTCCTGCAAAATTTGGTGTCATTCCGAGTGGTATAGGTCGGTTTGGCGCATTGAAACCGAATTTAAGAACTTAGAAATTCTTAAGTTTTATTCTAGGGGTTTTGAGGGGTGATTTTGCGATTTAGCGTTGTTTTGGGTGTTCCGAAGGCTCGAGCGAGTCCGTATTATGATTTAGGACTTGTTGGTAGAATTGCACGGGGGCTTAGGTGGGCCCAGGTGCCTCCCGGACATCAAACAGAGACAAAAAACCGCAGCTTCAGCTACTGGTGTACCAGATCTGGTGTGATTGCAGGTGCGGTTGCCAAGGTCGCAGGTGCGAGACCGCCCCTGCGGTCAAGGCTCCATAGGTGCGACCCCCAGGGGAGCTGGTCCAAACTGCAGGTGCGGACCTCCCTCCGCAGGCGCGGATCCGCTGGTGCGGGACTTCCTCCGCAGGTGCGGCCCCAGGCCTCCTAGGCCACTTCCGCAGGTGCGACCTTTGGCTCGCAGGTGCGAGACCGCAGGTGCGAAATCACTGGAGGCAGTGATCTCATTTAATACGGGATTTTGCCATTTTTCACCATTTCTTCTCCTCCATTGGCAATTTTGAGAGCTTTCAAGAGGGTATTCGGCCTAGCTACTAAGAGGTAAGTAAATTCTATTTAAATGTTAGATTATTACACCAAAACTTAGGTAGATTAACATCTAATTAGTGGAAATCAAAGGGGTTAGAGTGAAAACCTAGGGTTGATGAACTTTAGGGAATTTCACCACTTTTCTATCATGAATCATATAAAACATTGTATATTAATGACCTTTAGGCTATGGGTGAATGTTATCATCGAGCATTTCCGGAATCCGAGCATGTGGGCCCGGGGGTGCATTTTGGAATTTCTTCAATAATGGTGAATTTACTAAATAAGTAGGGGAATTTCCATACTTTGAGCATGCATTGAGACATTTATATATCATTTGACTAGTTTCGAGTCCTCGGGTGTAAGATTTGGAGTTTCGAGCGCGTTCTTGACCGGGAAGTTGATTCTACGCGAGGTGAGTCTCTTTTCCAACCTAGTAAGAGGGAATTGTCCCCATAGGTAAATGTAAACGATTGAATTTGTCCTTATTTGCGGGGGCTACGTACGCGTAAAGTGACGAGAGTCCGTGCGTAGCTACTACTTTGTTGTGTCTGGTAGAATTTAGGATTTCACAAGCATGCCTCTATGTGCCTTACCTGCATCTTTACTTGTGTTGCTGGTTGCTTATTATCCTTGAAATTGACATGAGAATTTAGGAAGCTATGTGTAAGTTTAAGTGCTTAAATCTCTGAATTTAAGAATAATCCATGATAAATTTCTGAATTTCCTGATAATTCTGTGTATCTCTACGAGCACCCGTGTCGCATGTATAATTCGTGAGAGGGGTAGCCTTATATTTATGTCAACCGCGTCGCATCATCTATTCGCGAGCGGGGTAATAGATGCATCTATGGTTCATGTCGCTCGACCCTCGGCGGTGCACATTTAAATTTCTGCGTCGCTTCAGCCGTACGCCTCGGCATATTATATGCTATGTGCTTGATTGAGAGTCTTATTATTCTTCTTACCAATTCAATTGTTTTGTGGGAAAGAAACTTGTGAATTTTATTAAATATTGTTACTTGGCCCTTACAGGTAGATCATTATCTTTATATACTGATGCTCTATGTCTACTTGCTTTCCATAAATGTTATTCCTGTCTAGACTCATTAAATCATATCATTGATAACGACCCTAGTGAGTAACACGTCTACCTCTCGTCACTACTTTTTCCAGTTTAGACGGGATACTCACTGGGTACATATTTGTTTATATGTACTCATGCTACACTTTTGTACTTAATTGTACAGGTTCTGAGGTTGTTTCACCTGGTCACTATTCGGGTGTTTGTCGCCGAGAGTACTACCGGGATGTGACTACACGGTGAGCTGCTCTTCCTGGCGTTCCTCAACGGCACTGTGGAGTTTCTATTACTTTTGGGATATTTCTATCTCCCCCCTTTCAGACAGTTGTACATTCATTTTGTCTATTTGTATATTCCACTAGTCGCCTGTGGACTTGTGACACTAGGTCTTGGCACACGTAGTTGATTCACTAGTATTATACCACTCAGTTCTATGCTGGCAACGATTTTTGAGCTACCTTAAATTACATTGCCTTACTTCCTCACTTTCATTTAAGGACTGCTTAAATTAAAACGGGATAGTGTTTGAACATCTCATTTGTTTAAGTAATTTCGTTAGTAACTAGTGTTGGCTTGCCTGACTTCGGAGTGAGTTCGGAATATTATTCGGAGGACTGTGGTAGAATTAGGCTTGAATTGGCAAAATTGGATATTTTGTTGATTTCTGGTTGGCGGTGGAAAATTAGATATAGGGGTCGGAATGGAATTTCGGAAGATGGAATAGGTTCGCAGTGTCCTTTGTGATGTGTGTGCAAAATATCAGGTTATTCGGACGAGGTTTGATTGGTTTCGGCATCGTTGGCGAATTTTGGGAGTTTAGAAATCCTTAGGCTTGAATTCAGGGTTAATTCAGTGTTTTGCCATTATTTTTGGTGTTCCGAAAGTTCGACTAAGTTCGTGTCATGATATGTGACATGTTGGTATATTTGGTTGAGGCCCCGAGGGGTTCGGGATGGTATCGAATGGTTATCGGAAAAGTTGGAAGTTGGATTTTGCAGCTGAAGCTACTGCTTCTGGTGTGTCCGCACCTGCGGAGTGGAACCTCATGTGCGATGATCGCGGGCGCGGGAAGCATCCGCAAATGCGGAATCGGTCGCAGGAGCGAGGGATTTGACCGCACCTCCGAGCCTGCATGTGCGAGGTCTGGGGCGCATGTGTGGAAGCTGGTGAGTAAGTCAATATCACAGATGCGGAGTCGGGACCACATGTGCGCTCCCGCAGGCGCGTGTAAGTGGATGCATGTGCGAAAATGCCTGGGCAGAAGGTATAAATTAAACCCTTCGCGAAATTTTTCCCATTTCCACCAGTTTTAAAGTCGGGATTGAAGCTTTTGAGGGATTGTTTAAGAGGGATTCAAGGGGAAACACATTGAGGTATTGTTTTTGAACCTAAAACTCGATTCTATGGTGATTTTCAGTAGATTAAACATGGTATTGATGAAAATTAGGGGTGGAAATTAGGGAATTAGGGCTTGGAACTTGAGAGCTAAAAATTGGGTGATTGAGGGGTCAAACGAAGTTAGATTTTCGTCCGGTTTGAGGTAAGTAACGATTGTAAATCTAGACATGAAGGTATGAAACCCCAAGATTTTCGTGTGCACATGCTAAGTGACGGGCGTGAGGGCGTGCACCGATAGGGATTGTGACTTGGTCCGTCCCGTAGCAACTGTAGAGTTGCCTATTTTGATAAAACCTGTATGATATCTAAGTGTTTTAGAAATGATTCTTGTAACCTGGGCTGAATGCCATGTTTGGGGCCTTGTGCCGTATTTTATTATTATCTTCACCCTGTTTTGATCTGAAATCTACACCCAGTCATGATTTTTACCTATTTACTGTTTAACTAAATTTCATTACTATTCTTGTTGCATACAAAAGTTATTTTGGGTTGAGTCCCCTGTTTTTACTTAAATGACCAAGCGACTTGTGAGGTTTATGACTGAGTGAGGCCGAGGGCCTGATTTTTGAGGATATGATATGGGATCGGGCTGCACGCCGCAATATGTTATTGATAGGCCAAGTGCCAGAGTGATTGATGCCATGATTTGTCTTGTTATAGAGCTTGGGCTGAAGGAGCCCCTCTGGAGTCTGTACACACATGTAGTGAGTGAAGGTACTTATAGAGTGCGAGTGCCGAGTGACGAGTGACTGGGAGGCATGAATGATTGTGAGGTATGCCCGAGTGGCTGTTAATGGGTGACAGTGAGGCTTTCCCGAGAGGCTGTTTATGAGTGATATGTTTGCCCGAGCGGCTTGTTTATAAAAACACTATTTTCACTCTATTTTTATATTGAGCCTCTATTGAAACTGATAAAAATGTTTTCATACGATTTCCATTGAAACTGGAGTTTTTACGAGATACTCTGATTTGAATACTGATTTGATCTTGTTGTTTCACTGAGATTATGTTGTGAGTTTTAATATTAAATGCTCGTCACTGCACTCATGTTTTTAGTTATAATTGTTACTTACTGAGTTGGCGTACTCACGTTACTCCCTGCACCATGTGTGCAGATCCAGGTGCCAGGGCATCCGAGTGAGTGCCGATTGCCTTCGTCAGAGTATCTCAGAATTAGCGAGCTAGTTGTACGGCGTCCGCAGCCTTTCTTCTTTCCTTCCTATCTTTTGTATTTACTTTATCAAACTCATTTTGTATTGAGTAGACAATGTCAGACCTGTATTTTTAGTTGCTCATGACTAGAGACTCCGAGATCGGGCAATGTTTTATTATTTTACATATTTTTGCTTGTTTTGAAATGTTTAAACGAAAGAGTTATGATAATATCTGATTAGTAAATGAACTAATGGAAAAGGTCTTTTATGTTATAAGTAACAAATTGGCTAGCCTAGTACTGTGATAGGCGCCATCACGACCAGTGGTTTGGGGTCGTGACAAGTTGGTATCAGAGCCTAGGTTACATAGGACTCACGAGTCATGAGCAGGTTTAGTAGAGTCTTGCGGATCGGTACAGAGACGTCTGTACTTATCTTCTAGAGGTTGCAGAACCCTTAGGAAAATCTCACATTCTTGAATTCTTGTTGTTCGAATTTATCGATTCTGGTAACTAAACTTATGTTATTTCATTCTCTCACAGATGGTGAACACGTGCTACTGGGTAGAACGATCAGCCACCAGCTAGGCCTGTGAGGGGTCGAGGTCGTTGAAGGGGTAGAGGTGTAGCCCGCGTAGCAGTCGGGGCTGTACCTTCCCACCCGTTATTCCAGATCAGCTCCTAGCCGCAGATGTTCCAGCGGGACCAGCCTAGGCACCGATTGTGCCTATTGTTATCCCAGGTCTTCAGGAGACCTTGACTTAGATCTTGACCGTGTGCACCAGTCTGGCTCAGGCGGTCACTGTTTCTACTACAACAACTACTTCTCAGGCCGGGGGAGGCACTCAGACTCCTGCCGCCCGTACGCTCGAGTAGGTTGTTCAGGAACTTCAGACACCGGGGGCAGCCCCAGCCGAGACGGTTGCACCATTTCAGGATTATGTGATTCCCGTCATGCTAGATGACGAGCAACACAAGTTGGAGAGGTTTGGTAGACTTCAACTTCCGACTTTCACCGGCGCAGAGGGCGAGGATGCCTAGGGTTTCTTAGATAGGTGTTAGAGGATTCCACGTACAACGGGTATATTGAAGACCAGTGATGTCTCGTTCACCACCTTCCAATTTTCAGGAGCTGCCTTTACTTGGTGGGAGGCTTAAGAGAGGCGTAGGCTTGTTGGTGCAACACCCTTACCTAGAAGTAATTCTCTATTCTCTTTCTAGAGAAGTATGTGCCATAGTCCCGCAAGGAGCTGTGCAGGCAATTCGAGCAGTTGTGTTAGGGTGATCTGACCGTGACGCAGTATGAGATGAGGTTTTTAGAGCTAGCTCGTCATGTCGTTTGGTTGGTTCCTATGGACAAGGAGAGGATCAGGAGGTTTGTGGATGGTCTCTCATATCAGCTTCAGATTCTCATGACTAGGGAAAGGGTATCAGGTGCTACTTTTGAGGAGGTTGTTGATATTGCCCGAGAGGTTGAGTCAGCTCGTCGCCAGGAGCGAGATGATAGGGAGGCCAAGAGGCCTCGAGGATTTGGTAGTTTTGGTTGTGGCCCTTCAGGAGGACATTTCCAGCACGACAGATGTCGTCCATTCAGACAGGCTCAGTCAGCCCGCTCAGGTCATCATGGTGGATAATCCGGTCATGGTCCTCACAGTTCTCATCAGGGCACCTATCAATTAGTGCCCACCCAGACCAGAGTTCATCCCGTGCACCATCAGTCCAGGGCTCCTCCATGCTAGGTTCTTCTGCCAGTTATCTCAGTTCTAGGGGTTCCCTTCAGTCCCCGCCACCAGTCCCAGGGAGTTGTTTCGATTGTGGGGAGTTTGGGCATATGTGGAGGCAATTTCCTCGTCGTCATGGGGGTTCGTCCCAGTAAAGAGTTCAGCCCTCGACTTCAGCTCAAGTCACTTCACCACTCGCCCAGGCAGCTAAGGGTGGGGGTCAGGCAGCTAGAGGTTGCCCTAGAGGGGGAGGTTGGTTAGGGGGAGGCCATGCCCGTTTTATGCACTTCTAGCCAAACTAGATGCTATGGCCTCGGATGCCGTGATTACAGGTATTGTTTCAGTTTGTTACCGAGATGCCTCAGTCTTATTTGACCCTTGTTCCACATATTCATATGTCGCATTATAATTTTCCCATTTTCTAGATATTCCCCATGAGTCCTTAGTTACATCTATTCACGTGTTGACTCCGGTGGGCGATACTGTTATTGTGGACCGTGTGTATCGGTCATGTGTGGTGTATATTGGGGCTCTAGAGACCCGAGTGGATCTGTTATTGCTTAGCATGGTTGACTTTGATGTGATATTGGGCATGGATTGGTTATCTTCATGTCATGATGTTCTCGATTGTCACGCTAAGACCCTGACCTTAGCGATGCCGGGAGTTTCGAGCGTTGAGTGGAGAGGTTCCGTTGATTATGTGCCTAGTAAGGTGATTTCATACCTGAAGGCTCATGGTGGAGAAAGGGTGTTTATCTTATTTGGCTTTTGTGAGAGATATCAGTGCTGAGACTCCCATTATTGGTTCTGTTCCTGTAGTCCGTAATTTTTCGGACGTGTTTCCTGCATACCTGCCGGGCATGCTACCTGACAGGGATATTGATTTTTGTATTGATTTGGTGCCAGGCACTCAACCTATTTCCATTCCACCGTATCGTATGGCACCGGTGGAATTGAAGGAATTGAAAGATAAGCTTTAGGAACTCCTAGATTAGGGGTTTATTCGGCCTAGTGAGTCATCTTGCGCCAGTGTTATTTGTGAAGAAGAAGGATGGCTCCATGAGAATGTGTATTGAATACAGGCAGTTGGACAAGGTTACAGTCAAGAATAAGTATCCATTGCCTCGTATCGATGATTTGTTTGACCAGCTTTAGGGAGCCAGGGTGTTCTCTAAGATTGACTTGAGGTCCGGGTATCATATGCTGATGATTCGGGATTCAGATATTCCTAAGATGACTTTCAGAACCCGTTATGGCTATTATGAGTTCCTGGTGATGTCTTTTGGGCTGACCAATGCCCCAGCAGCGTTCATGAATTTGATGAACAATGTATTTCGGCCATATTTGGATTGCTTCGTTATTGTGTTCATTGATGACGTCCTGGTGTATTCTCGTAGCCAGGAGGAGCATGCTCAGCATTTGAGAGTCGTATTGCAGAGATTGAGGGAGGAGAAGCTTTATGCAAAGTTCTCCAAGTGTGAGTTTTGGTTTGGCTCAGTAGCATTCTTGGGGCACGTGGTGTCCAGTGAGGGTATTCAAGTAGATCCGAAAAAGATGGAGGCGGTGCAGAGTTGGCCCAGACCGTCCTTAGCTATAGAGATTATGAGCTTCCTTGGTTTGGCGGGTTATTACCATCGCTTTGTGGAAGGGTTTTCTTCTATTTCTTCGCCCTTGACCAAATTGACCCAAAAGGGAGCTCCGTTCAGGTGGTCGAACGAGGGTGAGGAGAGCTTTCAGAAGTTCAAGGCTGCCTTGACCACAACTCCAGTGTTAGTTTTGCTATCAACCTCAGGTTCTTATACCGTGTATTGTGATGCCTCGAGGATAGGCGTTGGTTGTGTCTTGATGCAGGAGGGTAGGGTGATTTCCTACGCCTCGCGCCAGTTGTAGACCTATGAGAAGAATTATCCGGTGCATGATCTTGAGTTATCAGCCATTGTTCATGCCTGATGCTTTAGTTGTTGCTTCCCAAGTCCAAACTTGGTCCGAGCCTCGTCTGTTTAACAATCGGGCCTCCCGAGGCCCCACCCCAACATACCAACAAGTTTGAAATCGTAAAATAGACTCGCTCGAACTCTCGAAACACACCAAACAACGTTAAAACTAAGAATCACACCCCAAACCAATTGAATCAAAACTATGAACTTCAAGTTTTTCAACTTACTCCCAAAGCACCAAAACGTACATAAACTACTCTGAATGACACTAAAGTTTGTGTGCAAGTCTTAAATGACATGACGAAACTATTCCCTGTCTCGAAATTCCATTCGGACCTCGATATCACCAAAACCTACTCAAAACCTATTTGAACCATCAAATCCTGATTCCAATGTCGTTTACTCAAAACGTTGACCGAAGTCAAACTTAGCCTTTTAAGGCAACCTTAAGTAACCAAGTGTTCCGATTTCAGTCCGAAACCCTTTCAAATCCTGAACTAACTATCCCTGCAAGTCATAAAATAGTAAAAGCACATACGGGGAGACTTATTTAGGGGAACATGGTTCTAAAAAGCAAAACGATCGGTCGGGTCGTTGCATTCTCCACCTCTTAAAGTAATGTTCATCCTCGAACGAGTCTAGAATCATACCTGGAGTGCTGAATAAGTGTGGGTATCTGCTCCGCATGTCGTCCTTGGACTCCAAGGTTGCCTCCTCGACTTGCTGGCCCCTCTACTGAACCTTTACCATAGAAATACTCTTGGCTCTCAACTGGCGATCCTGCTTATCAAGAATGGAAACTGGCTCCTCCTCATAACCCAGACTCTCATCTCACTGAATCGTGTTGAAGTCTAACACATGTGACATGTCGGCATGATACTTCCGGAGCATAGACACGTTAAAACCCGGATGAACTCCCAATAGATTTGGAGGCATGGCAAGCTCATAAGCAACCTCCCCAACTCGCCTCAACACCTCAAATGGGCCTATAAACCTTGGGCTCAACTTGCCCTTCTTACCAAATCTCATGATCCCCTTTATCAGCGAGACTTTCAAGAGAACCTTCGCGCCCACCGTAAATAATAAAGCCCGAGATCCGCGTAACTCTTCTGTCTGGACTGTACTATGCAGAGTCGCTCTTGAATCAACTTTACCTTTTACAAGGCATGATACGTGAAGATTTTGACTACTTATTAGCGCCTTTTGGATTTCGGTTTAGTTAAAAAAAGTTTAAGGGTATTCCTGAAAACTGATGAAATATCCTTAGTTGCTGGTGTATAGGAAAAATCAGCTACTACGATGAAATCCAACTCAAGAGGGAGTGATCTGAACAAGGACAAAAATCAGGCAAGAACCTGAAGTGCGGACCGCAGAATTCTATCTTCAGTCGCAGAATGTGAATGAAAATCTGCAGCACAATAATTTTGCGGCCGCAGAAGTCAAAGTTCAAAGAGATCAATGTGGACCGCACTAACTATGCGGTCACACTCGGGAAATGTGCGGTCCGTAGAAGAGGCCAGCGTGACCGCACCCGTAATTGTGTGGTCCGCAGAACTCAAGAGATGCGGCTACAATCCAGCATTGTGCGGCTGCAGAATCCACTCTTGTCAAGAGCTGAACGAAAGTGCGGACCGCACACATAATTGTGCGGCCGCAGAACCTCTGAAAGGGTATTTTTGTTCGAAAATTTTAGTTGTGTATAAATAGTCTTCTTTCACAAAATTAGGTTAAATTTTGGATATCAGAAGTTCTATAGCCGTTTTGCTTTACCCTTTTAGGTAACTTTAGATTATATTGGTTATTTAACATTGGATTTTCATCTATTAATCTTGCAATATGAGTTTGATCATCTTTTCTTCTTTATTTTCTTCTATACCTAATATGAGTAGCTAAACTTTTAGCTAGGGTTGTGACCCAGCCCTAGTGTGTGAACCTAATTGGTGTTTGATTTTATTATTTAGCCTAATTCTTGCTTTAATTGTAGAATTAATGGTTGCAAACATTAGTTCATGCCTATTTGACTTGGTCTCTACTTGAGAAAGAGAGACTTAGTCTAGGAAAACTTGGCTAATAATAATTTGGGATGAAATCAAGAGATTGATAGTCCCAATTAAAGGGTTGAACCTAGAGATAATAAAACCCGACTTGAGCATTTTATCAACTGTTTTGTACAATACCCTTTTGGGAAAAACCACTTTATTATCGAGAGGTATTGAGTGGGTAATTGTGTTACACCTCATGTTTTCGTACGTGAAAGTACGCCGTAAGTAAATTGATCAAATCTCGGAAATGAGATGTTACATCCCACTTTCATATATTAAAGTTCCGCCGTAAGTTAATTGACGTAAGTTCGGGAATGAGATTATTTTGAGATTTTAAGCATTATGCTATTTCAAACAAGGTATAAGTAAATTCGTGAAGGTGAGAGGGTAAGCAAATCGAAGAAAATGAATTTTTTCAAAGTTTGACATTTTGAGATAAAATACGGTACAAGATACAATACCCCATATGTATGGACTAGTGCCATACAAGGTACCACATGACCATGATAGTAAGATGTATAAAGTGTGTTAAAAGTGAGTAGTATTATAAGTAATTTGAGATAATTTTTAATTAAGGGGATAATTGGGTTATTATTGATTTTAGTAGGAGATTAACAATTAATTAAGATGTTTGGTGGCTAAGATTAAGGGGGGAATCACCCTAGCGTGGCAGTAAGTAAGGAAAGGCTCAAAGCCCAAATGGTGACTCTTTTGTCTAAAGAATAGGTGGCATAATTAGGCCCCAAAGTGGGGCCCGCAGGTCCCGATAGACAGGTTGAGTCCTCCAAGTAGGCTATCGGCTCAGCGGAAGGTGTTGGTGCGCTCCATTTGCTCCGGAGTTTCTTCTTTGGTTAGTATGATTAGTACATGTATTTATTGGTATGGCGGGGCCCTATCCCGACCTTTATGATATTATGTACTCTTAGAGGCTTGTAGACAGATGTCATGTATATGAAAGTTTGTATGGACTTATCGGCCTAATGTTCAGTGTACGAGTGATCATTTTGGTCTCATGGGACCGTATGTCATATGTGTAAGTTTGTATTATATGTTGGGTCATCCTATGTCGAGTTTTCCCTCATATTCCATTCTAGTTATCTCACAACAGCCTTTCCGTTTCATTTACCTATGGTGGTATGATACGAAAGATATGTTTCGTTGGTACTCGGTTGAGTAAGGTAGCGGATGCCCGTCGCGGCCCATTGGTTTGGGTCGTGACAAAGTGCTATCAGATCAGTTCTGTCATAGGGAGTCTACAAGCCGTGTCTAGTAGATTTACTGGCATTTGAGTTACCTTCAATAATAACATAGGTATGTACAATTGGCCACACCCATCTCATTTTTGTCCTATGGGGGCTAACAGAAGTAGTATAAGAGAATGACGGATATCAGTATCCACTAGGGTTAAAGTTACCCAAAACGGTGGGATGGATTGTTTTCGTTAGTTGACATTTCCGAAGGATATTGCAAATGTTCTAATAGATCTCCTCTTGAGACACCCAGATGGTGCACTCTAGAATAGTACAACCAGATATGAATACTAGAATGTTCAAAGATAGCCACTGGAATCTCGAAGGGATAAATATTACCTTAGTATGGCTCCCGTCCCTAGTAGAGAGAGAATGTTAGGAAACCTGAAGATCCAATGGATGGAGCAAGGGGAGATAAAAGCAAAAGAATGTCTTGTTCAAGTTTTAATAATAAAGTGATAGACATAAATATTAGTAGGGAAATAAGAAGTGAGATAATGAAGAATTATGAGTAAGATGTGATACATAGATGACAATGGTAGATAAAAAAGATGACAGTATTACAGAGTCCATAGTCAAGTGAAGGAAAAGACGAGAGGTGACATGCCTTGAGACAACTAAAGAGTATATACCATAAAGTTATATCCTTATTTTGAGAAATAAGTTCTTGACTCCAACGTGACTACCAAAAGGAAAAGTTAGACCCCAGAGTAATAGAAATCGGTATGGGCTGGTGAACAAGATAAACTAAACATGAATTAGGGACTGAGTGATTTGATAATGGTCGACATCATGAGAATTTCATATTTCATTCCGGCGATTATAGAATGTACGATAGAAGAATAACCTTTAAAGTTCATTCAGGAAAACGCTTCCCTAAAGCAAGCAATGTGAGCGAAGTTAATCTTAAGAGACTATGTGTGACAGTTAAACTAAGTGTCACCCTCGTGAGTAAGGAATTTTGCTATCCTTTGTACAGAAGGATTAGCGAAAGGCGAGTAAGGGTAATTGATAACGTGAAACAACACCAAATATGAAGAGGTAAAACATCTATAGGTAGATTGCCGTAGCTCTAAATGTTAGTACTCCCTTAAAAGGGGGAATATGGAGTGATGGGGCATTGAGACAGAAGTAAGTGGTTCTAGTAATTATTGAATGGTAAAGGAAGAATGCGATAAAAATGAAAACGAAACGAGATTGCACTTATCCAATTCCTACATATATGGTTCAAGAACATTATGCAAGCATTACGTCAAGGAGAGGAAGCAAGGGTATCTTCCGGAGATGTTATTGATAAATAAGGAGCCAGTGCGAGACGTAATTTAAGATAAAGGAAATAACCCAAGAAATATTACGTGGAATATTGATATGAGAATGGGCCAACGAGTAGTTAGTAGTTGATTTAGGAAGAGTCTAGTTATGTTTAGACAAAAGGATACAGACAAATCAGCAGATCGTCCAAGATAAACATAGTGAACCCCAACATGTGGAATTCGGTCTCGCAAATATGACATCGTGATCCTTGAGAAATATTCAGATAGGAGTTGGGATAGTTAAAGGTAGCGCATGAGTGTTACGGAAATAAAAGAGAGCGCCACTAGGAAGACAGTCAAAATTATCAGTTCATAAGCAAGCATACGAGCACATGAGTATGGAGTTAAGTAACTAAGGATAATTATATGCGAGTACGAACATCAAGAATTCCATCGGCTACACGATGTAATAAGCTCGCATCATTACAAGAGTCTGATGGTCTTCCCTAAGTACCACAACGAAAGACTAGCTGAGGAAATAAGGAAGAATGCTTCAACCTAAGCATAGAAACTTAAAGAAGAAATGGTCTTGTAATAACAGTCTCACTACAACATTGTATGCACTCCATAAGAAAGTGGTCTGGAACCTATCATGGATAATGAGGGGGAAGTGAAACCAAAAGTAATGGTCGAAATCATATGAGTTGCACAAAAAATAAATTTGGCATGCGTGGGAACAAAGATAAGCTGAGTATGCACGCAACAAGGGGGCAGGAAGACCAGGAGAAGTAATTTCTTACGTTTAAAGAAAGCTGAAATGGAACAACATCAATGATCCGGAGTTAGTTACGTTATGAACGCACTTAAGATTTCGGAGTATTATCCATGTAACATATATATTGACATTCATACAGTCGTAGAAGACTCCGATATAAGTTAAAAGAAAAGATTGGGCCCAGGGAATGGAAAAAAGATTGAATTGTTAGAAGATTGTATCATGGATATTCCATAGCTCCCATGAAAGGCTAAAGTAATAACTAATACCAGGATCCGTAGATCGGAAGATAGCTTACGCCTACATGAAGGCTGGTTAGAAGGAAGAGTAAACTAAAGAGTATAATCAACTAAGTAAATCAGGAGTCTGACTATTGGACCCAGAAAATTAAAGGAATCTTGATTGAGAACATAACAGAATCACCCTTAATATCAGAGGTACAAGAGAGATAGTACAACACCCATATTATATAACGGCTCTACGATAACGCCTGTTAAAAGAGTACCAGCCTCATTAGAAGTCAGTATGAAGCTCCCACCGGATTGTGTATGCACCATAGGTCCAAGTATTATAATAGAGATTCAAGTTGTGGATGTGAATTATACCTATGTGGAAGGGAGGTTATGAAAGAGATAGAAGATGTGATGCGATATTTTAAGGTACGTAAGATAAAGGTGAACAACATACGGGATACTCAAGTACAGAAGGTTGTGAATAGTCCATACTTCAGATAGAAGGCTAGAAGCGGTGAGATTCAGTATCTAGGAATGATAGCTGTCACGCCCCCTTTTTTCCAAACTCCCTTCGGGGTCGGTCAAGGGTCTTTGACATTTTTGGGACAACTCGTTTCCTTTTGGGAAATGGGGGTTTTCAAGTTTTGGAAGAGTCGCCACCTAACGAGTTTAAGGTGCGTTAGGGAACCTATTTGGGGGTTCATTTACAAACAAGTTTGATAACCAGAGATAGGGTAAGGACTTGAAATTATTCCAAGGGGAAGGTGTTAGGCACCCCTCAGAATCCAACACTGTGGTTCCCAGCCAAACAACTTTTGTGAATTTTTACAAGTAGCAAATAAGCAATAAATGTTTAAAATAAGCAAAAGGTTTTGAAAAGATTCGCAGTCTAAGAACACATGTGCTACTAAGTTTGAAAATATTTAATGGCAAAGTAGGCTTTTGAAAAGAATTACATTCTAAAAATGGATGGGGGATGTCCTAGGTTATTTGTAATATGGATCACGTCAATGCAATACCCGGTATGTCACTCCTCAAAGAGGGGCTACAACTGGTATTAGCGCACCAGTCATCATATCAACATCTACCCTTCCCACACCGTAAAGGTAATTAAAATGCGTGTTGGTTAACGACCGCTATTGCATGCTGCTACCCGCCCCTTCTTAATAGCCCTGGAAGAGTTTAGGACTTCTATCCTCTGAGGGAGGTTCTAGGAAGACCCTCAGGTTTAAAGGTAAAAATACTAGGCGACAAACAAGAACACATAGGACTACAATTAGGGGGATAAACACTTAAACGGAGAAAGGCCCAAGTATACCTCCACAAACAATGCAAATAGGCAGCATGACTCAAACACAATTGAGGTCCAGCATTTAATTCAGAATCCTAAAGCATGGTATCAAGGTGATTTTAAAATAACAAAGAAGCAGATTTGTTTCATAACTCAGAGAGGGAGTCCTAATCAGTTTTGCCTACTGATTTTAAACCTGTTGATAGTTAAGCAATACATATAAAGAAGCGGATTTCTAGTTTTTTTTAACAAATTTAGTACCTAAGGCTTGCCTAGGTGTAAGACAATGTCCCAGTTATCAGAGTTATTTATAGAAGCTGTTTGAATTATATTACTAAACACGATGTCCTAAATGTCCAGAATTCAGGAATTGTTACCAGCTGTGTGAAGTTATTTTTATCAATATTTAAAGTAGAGATGCCTATGAGGATATGAATGCAATCCTAAAGGCATGGCATCTAATGCATAGAGAATGCAGAATGATGTATATGCAGGACCTAAGCAGGATTTTCTAAATGCATAAAGTTACAATGTTTGAACATGCTTTCAGAATATGCAGTAGGTACGAGGATGATTTGTTTATTAGTGTTGCATTATCCTAAGGCAGGATTTCTAAGTGTACATGATAACGTATAACATGATGCAGAAATACTGGTTATTAGCATATTTTAACACATAATTTTATAAGTGATACAAGGATGCATATGCTGAAACAGTAAACATGGGACCTAAGATGGCATGATTTTCTAATGCATGTATTGAATATATGAGTCCTACACAGAATTTCTATTGCACAGATAGAAAGTAAAGCCTAGAGCATGATTTCTATCCTTTTAGCATAAATAGTACCCATCCCTTTTCACTATCCATCCCCAAAGAGTTTTTACAATAAATATTACAACCATTTGCACAAATTACATAATTGAAATGAGAAAAAGAAGAAGTTATACTATAGGGAGCCTATTGATAGGCTCAAAATCTCCAGAGCATCTCAATGCTATTGGTTCACAGCCTTTCACATGATCCAGGTGTGTCAAAGTTCCCTAATGATCTCAAGGGACCTCGGGCAGTGCTCACACCCAGATCCATAACCAAAATTGAGTAAGTGCAGTGTAGAAGAGCCAACTTTAATGTGTCAGAGTTCAGAGGGAGCTCATAGGGGTCCCAAAGCAGTCACACATTAAAGGGGCAGAACCTCGGCTTCTAAGAGTATATGTGAGAGTGCTTGACATAGTTTTGAAAGAATTGATTTGAAAACAATTTGAAAATGATTAGTCTGAAATCAGTTTTTTGAAAGAACAACAGAAGAGTTTACTCTTAGTGAAAACAGTTTGGGAGAAAAGGAATAGGACAGTCAATAGCTCAAGACCAGAACAACATGCATAGTTCAAGAAACAGACACAATCAGGGAAAGGGGTATTGGGGACAAGTAAGTCACACAATAGGAACAGATCTGCACACAAGTGAACACCAAGGAAGTATTAAAATACTACATGCTTATAGTCACAATAATAGTCTATCACTAAGTGTTTATGCCAGGAGTTTAGCAGATTCAAATTGAGGGATGCCCACGAGGGGGTGCATAACAAATAGAGTAATTCATAGGTTAGGGGAAAGGGTTCAGGATCACATAGCAACTAAGTGTCATCAATACATGCTTATAATGTTAGGAATCAGGGGTAAGGCAGAATTGTAGTGGAACATGTAAGAGAGAGCAATAGACATGATGAACTAGAGGGGAAATGGGGAAAGCACATAGACAAACAGACATGCTAATTGTAGGGTAAACAACAGAACCACAAGTAGAAACATAGTAGAAATAAGAGGAATCGCAATACAAACAGAAACATATTGTTTTGGATGCTGTAAACTTAAACTGAAAACATACTAGTTTAATGAAAGAATGAGTGCAAAGTGGAGAGCAGTAAAGTGAAGAGAAGTAAAGCAGTAGTGTGTAGAGCAATAGAACAGTAGAGCAGTAATAATATAGCAGTAGAGAAACAGAACAGTGTAACTACTCAGTCTTGGCTTTCAGCCGAATGAGTAGCAAGTAAACAGTAAAATAAACAAAAGAGTATGTGTGTGTGTATAGAAGAGAGCTTAGAACAATGTATTGTTCTTGTGTGTGTTCGTGTCTTATGTTAAAGAGAGAGTAGAGTACTTATAGTTTTGAAAACGAGTAGAGAAATAAGGTAAAGAGTAATAGTTTAACATAGTTAGAGAAACAATACCAAATCATAATCAATCAAAGTCCCGGACTCCCTTTAATTAAGGAGTCATAGTTCAAACAACATAATCAGAGTTAAATAAGGAAATAATCAACTATGAGACTAATTTTACCTTAATAGGAGTAGTAAAAGCATGTAAAGTATAATAAAGACCAAATAAAGAATATCCCAAGCAAGGAAAGTATATGTTAAATAATTGAAAGCATATTTGTGCACATAAATAAGGTATAATATAACCTTAATTCTGGAAAGTAGTCAAAAGAATCACAAATGAGACTGAAAATTACAGGGAGTCAGTACTAACTAAGGAAAATATCACACAAATAAGGAAGTAATTCGAAAATCAGTAAAGGACTCTAAGGAAAAATACACAAAATCATAAATTTAAGGAAAAATATCACAGCTTTACGAAGAAATGCACAAAATCAGAAGAGTATTAGGTAAACAATCGCTAAAAGAATAATCAGACTTACTAAACAATAAATAGCACAAAAATCAGAGAAATCCTAAGCAAGTAATCATAGAAACAGTAGAAGATCGAAAACCTTAACAACAAATTAAAGCGAGAATCACAAAGAATACATAGATAGTTTCATAAGAAACAAACACACATGAACGTATAATAAAAAACAACCTAGAAAATTAGGGCTTTTTAGCATAATAAATCACATAACAAGAAAAGCATAAGAGAATCGTTAAAACACAATAGGAATCACTAAGAATCAGAAGAAGAACCATTTTTGAAAGGGGTCAAAAAACCCTAATTTGAAAGTGAGGAAATCGTTTAAAAAACAAAGAGTTTTTTGAGGAAAAAATATGAAAACATTAAAAGACACATAGATCCATCACAAATCTAAAAAGATCGGAGGAAAGCCAAGGTTTCCAGGGAAAATCTAGAAAGGAGAAGAAAACTTAAATATTCCCGGCGTTTGGCCGGAAAATGCAAGGATCTTACTCGAACATACATAGAAGGCCGAAAAATATGGCATGAGATCGGAGATGGGAGTGAACTGCCTCAGGGTGACTTGAGAGCCTCCATCGGTGACACAAGTGTGAAAGATGGAGCCATAAGGTCGAAAAGAGGTGGAAACTTCATGGTTTCCGGCGAGGAGGTGGCCGGAGAGGGGAGAGACAAAACTCAAGGGATGAAGCTTCTAGAGAGAGGTGAGAGGGTTCAGAGAGAGAGACAGTTGAGTGTTACGAGTGAAGGGGGGAAATGAAACGGGGGGGGGGGGGGGGGGGTTTNGGGGGGTAGTCTTTAGGAATTAATATGGTAAGTATTGATCTGGGCCGTTGATTTGAATTAATCAACGGCTCAGATTAAAGGGGAATTGGGTCGGGTAGGATTTGAAGACTAGGCTAGGTAGTTGGGCTGGTTAAATGGGTTTAGGGGTATGAATTAATTAGGCTATAATTAAAATTAAAAGTGGCTATATGTTAAATACCCATTAAAAATAGATAAATAATTTATAAAAATGGCTAATAATTATAAAAAATTGAATTTGATGCTAAATAGACTAAATTAAGATGATTAATCAACATTAAAAATATAAAATGACTAATTATTGAGTAAAAATAGCAAAAAATATATAATTAGGCTATAATTGCATGGTTATTGCAATTATAGCCAAATAATATCAATTTGGCTAATTTGTGAAATAATTAAATCTTAATAGGACCCAAAAATGATATATTAAACCAAAAAATGTTTTGAAATCATTTGTAATGCAAATTATAATTAATTATTAGAGATAAAAATATTTGATAAATTAGAGTAAATTAATAAAACTGTGGGAATATTATAGAAAAATACCAATCATTATACAAACTGATTTTGAAGGTATATATGCAAATTCAAAAATAATTTGAGGAAAAATTGGGTATCAACAGCTGCCCCTCTTTACCCGGGAAGGATGAAAAAGTTGTCGGGTAAAGATATGATGGCCAATTTTGACCGAGCGAAACAGTTTGAAGAGATTTGGGTCGTACCCTGGCTTTTGAGTTGCCTACATATCCCCGGTTTTACAGGAATCAGGCCGTATGTAGTTCAGGAGTTATCGGCGAAGTATACCAATGAAGTTATTACAAGAACGGACGCAACATATAGGGTTGGATGAATACACGATTTACGGGAATGATTAGGAAAATTAGAGCGGGACCGCTCCTGCTAGAATAGCCGTTGCTTGCCAGATTGCCTGCATATAAGTAATACAAGCATACATTGTGCGTAAATTTAAACATGATGCAAGTTCCCGTTGGACTATGAATGTTGTCTTCAGACGGTTAAGGATGACGACCTCAGACCATGATGTCCTGGGCCATGAGTCATTTGATGTAGGATTTGCAGGCAATGAAATGATGTTCTAGGGCCATGAGGATGGTTCCTCTGAACGATGATGCCTTTGAATAATGATATGAAAAATTGAGAGAGATCCTCAGGACATGACATGGTGTTCTCGGGCTATGAAGATTGTGCCTCCAAACGATGACGCCTTTGGACAGGTTGGTGATATTTCAGTCCATGAAAAATGCAGTAATATGATGCAGATAAGACAGAGCTTAGTCTTGCGAATTGAAGGGCAAAGCTTAGCCCGTAAGAAAAACAAAATAAATAGTGCTTGAGACAGCGTTTAGTCTCGATGAAAAAGTAAATTGGAGGCAGAGCTTAGCCTCGGAAGGTAGAAAGGTAGCCTTATGCAGATGTAGATGGAGACAAAGCTTAGTCTCAGAAGGCAGAAAGGTAGCCTTATGCAAGTGGAAGTAGAGCTTAACCTCATGCGGATGCAGATGGAGACATGGCTTAGTCTCGGAAGGCAGAAAGGTAACCTTATGCAACTGGAAGGCAGAAAGGTAGCCTTATGCATATGGAGGTAGAGCTTAACCTCGGAAGGCAGAAAGGTAGCCTTATGCAGATGGAAGGCAGAATGGTAGCCTTATGCAAATGAAGATGGAGACAGAGCTTAGTCTCGGAAGGTAGAATGGTAGCCTTATGCAAATGAAGATGGAGACAGAGCTTAGTCTCGGAAGGTAGAATGGTAGCCTTATGCAAGTGGAAGGCAGAATGTTAGCCTTATGCATGACAATAGAAATTCTTAGCTGGTAATAAATTGCAGTATTGTGACCGTTGTGAGCGTTGTGATCATAAAGCATCGTTTGTTTGTGCTGATAATAAATGTCGGTGAGTGCGACGTAATTGAGAATCGTATCTTTGAATAATGTTTGTCCTTTAAGCGGGCAGTACATTTTGGCTTTTTCCATCTTTGTGCCTGCATCCTAAGAAAAATTGTGATTTTTGTAAATGGGGGAGGTTAGTTTGTATCCCCGCTGGCTTCGCCTGATTTGTGCGTCTCAATCTGATGATATTGTGCATATCATTGGGGTAGCGCTCGCTAAACAAAGCTTTTTTCAAGAGTAAGCATGCATGATTTTGTAAAGATATAGTATAAACATATAATTTAAAATAGTTTTAGATGAACCGATGACCATGACACGGTTCAAGACATTGCAACCTCTCATGCTACGGAATTTTGAGGGTCCTCCTCAAAATTCTGCCCCAGTTTGATGGGTTGATGCTTCTGACTGTTGCTCTTGCGGCGATCGACTGAACTTACTTCAGAATTTTGAGGGTCCTCCTCAATATTCTGCCCCAGTTTCCAATTGCGGGGAAAATGAAATTTTTATTGAATTGTGACCGAACCCATAGGGCTGCCTACGTATCCCCTCTTAAACGGGAATCATGTCAGGCGTAGTTCAATTTACATCATATAAGGAAAGCATAAAGATTACACATAGTAGCTCTTGACTGCGTCTGAATTGATTGGCTTCGGCCAGACTTCTCCGTCCATTTCTCCAAGTATGAGAGCTCCTCCTGTCAGTATTCGGTGAACCATGTACAGACCTTTCCAGTTGGGAGAGCATTTCCCTTTAGCTTCATCTTGATGTGGAAAGATCTTCTTCAATACCAGCTGCCCTGGTGTAAACTGTCTTGGTTTGACCCTTTTGTTGAAAGCTTGGGTCATTCTGTTCTGATAAAGTTGCCCATGGCATATTGCATTCACCCTTTTTCCGTCTATGAGGGCTAGTTTCTCAAAACGGCTCTTTACCCACTCTGCATCACTGATCTCAGCTTCTTGTATGATTCTTAAGGAATGAATTTCTACCTCAGCGAGAATGACAACTTCTGTACCATAAACTAGCATATAAGGGGTTGCCCCAGTTGATGTGCGGACTGTGGTGCAGTATCCCAGTAGGGCAAAGGATAACTTCTCATGCCATTTCTTGTGCTTTTCTATCATTTTCCTCAATATCTTCTTGATATTCTTGTTGGCGGCTTCTACAGCTCCATTCATCTAAGGTCGGTAGGCTGTGGAATTCTTGTGTTTGATTTTGAAGGTCTCACACATAGCCTTCATCAGGTCACTATTGATATTGGAACCATTGTTGGTGATGATTGATTCTGGAACTCCGAACCGACAAACAATGCGGCCGCGGACAAAGTTTGCCACGACTTTCTTAGTTACTACTTTATAGGATGTTGCTTTTACCCGTTTAGTGAAATAATCAATTGCTACCAATATGAACATGTGTCCATTGGAGGCGATAGGCTCGATCGGTCCAATGACGTCCATTCCCCAAGCGGCAAACGACCATGGTGAGCTTGTTGCATTGAGATCGTTTGGAGGTACCTTTATCATATCTGCATGTACCTGGCATGGGTAGCATTTCAAAACATATTGGATGCAGTCCGTTTCTATGGTCATCCAGAAATAACCCGCTCTTAGTATTTGGACAGAACAAAACCGTTCATATGTGTGCCGCAGGTCCCAGCATGTATCTCTTCAAGTAGCTTGGAGGCTTCCTTTGCATCGACGCATCTCAATAATCCCAAATCGGGAGTCCTCCTATACAGAATTCCTCCGTTGTGAAAGAAATTGTTGGACAACCTCCGGAGCGTGCGTTTCTGAGTATGATTTGCAAGCTCTGGGTACTCTCCTTTTGCCAAGTATTCCTTGATATCATGAAACCAAGGCTTTCCGTCTGCTTATTCTTCAACATTGGGAACAATAGGCTGGTTGGTTATGGATCTTCACTGGAATTGGATCAATGAAATTCTTATCTGGATGTTGTATCATAGATGACATAGTGTCCAATGCATCAGCAAACTCATTCTGGATTTTGGGGACATGCCGAAATTCTATCTTCGTGAACCTCTTTCTCAATTCCTGCACATGGTGCAGATACGACAGTATCTTGGAATTCTCAGTAGCCCATTCTCCTTGTACTTGATGCATGAGCAAGTCTGAATCACCAATCACTAACAGCTCTTGGACGTTCATATCAGTGGCCATGTTGAGCCCTAGGATGCAGGTTTCGTACTCCGCCATATTGTTGGTGCAAGGGAATCTGAGTTTAGCAGATAACGGATAATGTTGACCAATTTCCGATATCAGGACAGCTCCAATGCCGGCTCCTTTGAAATTTGCCGCTCCATCAAAAAACATTCTCCAACTGTCATAGGATTCTGCAATGTCCTCTCCTATGAATGATACCTCTTCATCGGGAAAATACATTTTTAGGAGTTCGTATTCTCCGTCTACAGGATTCTCAGCGAGATGATCTGCCAATGCTTGTCCCTTGACTGCTTTATGAGTTACATAGATAATATCGATCTCACTCAGCAGGATTTTCCACTTGGCCAGCTTGCCAGTGGGCATGGGCTTCTGAAAGATGTACTTCAAGGGATCCATTCTCAATATAAGATATGTAGTAATGGCACAGAAGTAATGCCTCAGCTTCTGGGCTACCCAAGTTAGAGCACATCATGTGCAATCTAGTAGAGAATACCGAGCCTCATATGGAGTGAACTTCTTGCTCAGATAATAGATGGCCTGCTCCTTTCTCCCTGTTTCGTCGTGCTTCCCCAGAACGCAGCCGAAAGCTCCATCTTACACTGCAAGGTAGAGTAATAAAGGTCTACCTGGCTCAGGTGGTACCAAGACTAGCGGTGTTGACATGTATTCCTTAATTCTGTCGAAGGCCTTTTGTCACTCATCGGTCCATTTAGTTGCGGCGTCCTTCTTCAGCATCTTGAAGATCGACTCATATATAACTGTAGACTGTGCTATGAAACGGCTGATGTAGTTAAGGCATCCCAGGAAACTCATCACATATTTCTTATTTCTTGGCGGTGGTAACTCTTTGATGGCTTTGACCTTTGACGGATCCAGTTCTATTCCTCGACGGCTGACAATAAACCCCTGTAGTTTCCCAGCAGGAACCCCAAATGCACACTTCGCGGGGTTTAGTTTCAAGTTGTATTTCCGCAGCCTATTGAAGAATTTCCTCAGATCTTCTATGTGGTCGGTAGCTTTCTTGGACTTGATAATGACATCATCCACATATACCTCAATCTCTTTATGTATCATATCATGGAAGATAGTGGTCATATCTCTCATGTAGGTGGCCCCTGTGTTCTTCAGGCCGAACGACATCATCTTATAGCAGTATACTCCCCACAGTGTAATGAAAGCCGTTTTCTCAGCATCTTCCTCATCCATCCAGATCTGATGGTAACCGGCGAAGCAATCCATGAATGACTGTAATTTGTGTTTTGCACAATTGTCAATCAAGATGTGTATATTTGTTAAAGGGAAATCGTCTTTTGGACTGGCCCGATTGAGATCCTGGTACTCGACACAAACTCTGACCTTTCCATACTTCTTTGGCACTGGCACAATATTAGCTAACCATGTCGGATACTCCACTACCTTGAGTACTTTAGCGTTGATCTGCTTGGTGATTTCTTCCTTGATTTTCAAACTCATGTCAGGTTTGAATTTTCCAAGCTTTTGCTTGACTGGCAGACACATTAGATCAATTGGTAGTTTGTGAGCAATAATGGACGTACTCAGGCCAGTCATGTCGTCGTACGACCATGCGAATATATCCTCGTACTCCTTTAGAAATTCGATGTATTCTTTCTTCTCTTACGGCGGCAAGTGAATGCTGATGCGAGTTTCCTTGACATTTTCTGAATCTCCCAAGTTGACGACTTCGGTCTCGTCCAGGTTGGACTTAGGCCTGTTCTCAAAATTCTCGACTTCTTTGACAATTTTGTTAGGTATATCATCTTCTTTTGAATCAATGTCTGTTTGTTGCGTCGTCTCGTTGCATGTCACAGTCATTGGTTCGTCAAGATAAGTAATAGTAATGCTGTATAGGTAAAGTAATGACAGAAAAACAATAGTAATTAATATTGATTCATAAAAACTTAAAAATACTTTTGATAAATGGAATAGATGTTTTGAACATTGAAGCTCTTTTTGCAGAAATGAAAATGCGAAAAGGGAAATCATTTAATGAAAGACAATGAATAGTGCTTGTTTAGCCCTGCTACCCCGAGGCTCGTCGGGCTCTGGCTATTTTGATGGTCCAGTTCTTGAGATACGCTTCTCTGCTTACGGCCTGTATTGAAGGGCTTTCCTCCCCTTCCTCCTTGAGAACGACACAACAATCCATGTCATCGTCTTCTAGGAATAAGTTCTTTAGTTCTGCTAGTGCTTCTTCTTCCTCCGACCCCCATATAACATCGTCCAGCTGAAAGGTCTGTTCCAGATGTGGTATTGGCTGCTCCAACGGGTAAAAAGGACCGCGCCATGGTGGCGGCCAGTCGTTATATTCTCGCCAAGCATATTCGTATCCAGACCGAAGGTGGTGCCATGACCCTTGAGCTTTATAGGTTTGGAAATTCCTTAGAGATTCTTGCTGAGTCCTTTGCCAAGCTCGTACCCACTCCAGTTCAGCATACTCTATTTTGCTATCCCACCATTTGTCTTTGTCTATGACATTGACCCGTTCAATATGGTGGTAAGTTTCTCCACCTAGCTTCCTTCTTCCCTCGACCACCAGAATAGTTTGGCGACTGTAAATAGGGTTGCTACCATCACCATGAATGATCACTTCTTGGTGGTTCCATTCAAACTTCATTGCTTGATGCAGCGTTGATGCCACGGCCCCAGCGGCATGAACTTCAAACCATGTAGGCCCCATTTGCAAGCAAAGGCTGATTTCGCCAATGGTGGACCTCTATGAACCATCGAAAGCCTTCACGTTCATTGAACCTTCCCTTATCTCATGTATCCCCTTGCCCAATTTCTTGAGCGTTGTGAACGGACAAATATTGAGACTGGATCCCCCATCAATTAGAATCCTGGTGATGATATAGTCTTCACATTGCGCAGTTGCAGTGCCTTGTTGTGACCTAGCCCCTCAAGCGGCAGCTAGTCCTCGTGAAAGGTGATTTTATGGCTCTCCAGCACCTGGCCTACCATATTGGCCATTTCCCCACTAGTGATATTGTTTGGAATGTATGCTTCATTCAGCACTTTCAGCAGAGCATTTCTGTGTGCCTCTGAATTATGCAGCAAGGAAAGAATAGATATCTGGGCTAGTGTCTTGTTCAGCTGGTCAATGACAGAATACTTCTTGGCCTGTACCTTCCTCCAAAGGTCGTCTGGACCTGTCTCAATAACGGGTGGCCTATGGGAAACCTATTTACTTGATTCAGCCAGATGTTCAGGCGTGTAGACTCTACCGGTCCTTGACATACCTTGTGCCGCAGTAGCTTCTTCAATCTTGACTTTACCCTTCCTTCTTGACTCAGCTACGTAATCCCATGGTACAACATTAGTATAGAAGGGCGGCGTGGTTGATATCGCCACCATAATCGGTGCAGCTATCCTCACTTCGAACAGAACATGTGCCTTAGCAGGTGGCAGAACTGCAACCTCAAATGGTGCGGGCTCATTTGCCGGTGGCATGACTTTAACCTCAATTGGTGCAGGTGCCTTTGCAGGTGGTGCTGCTTCAAACTCAAGAGGTACAGACACATCTACTTCAGCACCCTCAGACGGCTGAATCTGGACTATGATTGGGTTGAGAGTAACCGTTGGTTTCTTTGGGTCATCACCTTCTATGATCAACCCAATCGACCCCTCGGGGTCCCAATCGTCTTCTACTTCAATTATGTTGATGCCTCCACCCTTATGGTGTGGGAGTGGGTTGTTGCGGACGTTGGGAGCGCACTCCTTTGCTACAATGATCTTGTTGTCAATCAAGGACTGTATCTTATCCTTCAAAGAGTGGCACTCGTCAATCGTGTGTCCCTTCATGCCGGAGTGGTATGCACATGACTTGTTTGGGTTAACCCACTGGGAAGGATTCTCAGGGGTCACAGCAGAGATGGGGGTGACATAACCAACAACCTTTAATTTCTCATACAGCTGGTCAATAGGTCCGGCGATGGTAGTGTATTGTTTAGGAAGTCTTCGGTCAAAATTGGGCCAAGGTCTAGAGAAGTTTTGGCGTGCAGGGGCTAATTGATAGTGGGGTGGTTGAGAGTTGTAAGTGTGGTAAACAGGAGCGGGCTGGGAATATATGGGTGAAGTGGGTTGATATGTAGGTGGGGGAGGTGATTTATATGTTGGTGGTGGTGCTTGGTATGAGGGCGAGGGTGCTTGGTAGTTTTGGGTTGGCTGATATGTATGTGTAGGTGTCGGGTAGGTTTGATATTTAAGTAGAGACTTGGTTCTCTGTGCAACCATCACGGCACCCACATCCCTTTTCTTAGACACACCACCGGACTGTAGGGCCTTGTTTGTAGCTTGCAAAGCCTCAAAGTTAGTGACCATACCCCTTTTGATTCATTCTTCGATCCTCTCACCTAATTTGATAATATCGGAGAATTTATGGTTCTCAATCACCATCAACCGCTCATAGTATTGTGGATCTTGAGCTCAGATGAAGAACTTATTCATCTGTTCCTCGTCTAAGGCGGGCCTGACCTTAGCAACTTCGGATCTCCAGCGAGTAGCATACTCGCGAAACGTTTCTGTGGGCTTCTTCATCGGATTCTGGATGTAGAACACATTTGGTGCGTTCTCTGTATTAAACCTAAACCTATCCATGAAGTAGGACGCCATGCTTAACCAATTCGACCATTTCCTGGGGTCTTGGCTGTTGTACCAAGACAGTGCATCTCCTGTCAAGCTCCTCATGAACAACTTCATGCGAATCTTTTTGTCTTTCCCTACTCCAACCAGCTTGTCATAGTAGGTCCTCAGATGGACCCTTGGATCACTTGTACCATCAAACATTTCGAACTTAGGAGGTTTGTACCCCTCGGGCAATTCGACATCGGGCTGTATGTAGAGGTCTTCATAATTCAGCCCCTCGAGTCCTTTGCTACCCTCAACGCCTGGAACCCGGCTGGTTAGCTTCTTAAGTTCCCCAGCCAAATTCCTGATAAGCAAATCCTTCTCGCCAGACTCAGGTATGCATAAGATAGGTTGGGTGGAGTGTGGAAGAGTCTTCACATAGATGGGGTTGTTGTGGTGGCCTGGTGCATGGGTGTAGAGGTGGTTATTTGTGGAGTTCTGAGGTTCTGGGATGAGTAGTGGAGCATTCATTGGAGTATGGCAGGTATTGCATTGTGTTGGGAGGGTTTGATCTTTGGTGGAGTAGTGTGATGATGAGCTGCAGGATGATTTTGCTGCTTTGGGATGTTTTGTGGAGGTGTAGGATTCTTGATGTTGGGGAGGTTGATGTCTGGGACACTGAGGGTGAATGATAAGTTTGCCAGATTTCGAACTTGATCAAGCTCGTCTTGGAACTTCAAAAACTTATGTTCTAGCTGTGACATAGTCTCATTCTGGACCCGAATACCCTGGTCGTCAGTGGCCTCTACCCGTTCAATCGTGTTCTCTTTCCTGATGTTGCCTGAATCTTCCATTTTCTTCTTGCCTTTGCCTTTGGGAGGACTAGGAGGAGGAGAGGGTGGAGGGCCCCTGGATCTTGTGAGGTAGGATGATGATGCCAGAGTGCACGAACCAACCTTTGGGGAGGGGAATAATAAAACAAAGAAAACAAAAGAAAAACAAAAGGTAACCAAGTTAGTGAGGATTATGAAAAGTATTGAAGTATTTAAACACATAGTGCGAGAATATAAAGCGTGTCCTAATCTGGGAACCTCGTTGTGCCCGAGGTAGGCCTAGCGACAAATTAATTTGGAGAACTTTAAATACTAAAATGTCTCATTTCATTAATGTAAAAATAAACGAATCCCAAAACGACATTAGATATGCAAGAAATTAGAATCACTAATGGCCATTGGCCTTATTACATTGATAAAGCGGAAAAGGAAATTCTATCTACTTGGTCCCAGAAGAACCTTCCCCAGATTCGGCGTCTTTGATTCCCTCGAACACATTCCCTAGCTCGCGAAGTACTAGCAGTAGGTATGCTCTGGCTAAATGTCCTCCTTCAATCCTTTCAGCCTTTTGACAGTCTTCAAACCTCTTCATGAAATTACCCTCCAACTTGACTATGCCTCGTTCCAAGTATCCCAACTTTCTATTGGTGCTGATGGCCATGTTTTTCCATACTTCAATCAACTTCTTGTTGGACTCGTGTATCTCGCGGTGCTCGTTCTCGCATTCGCGGATCCTCTTGCGCAGATGATTTGTGATGACCCAAAAGGTCATCCTAAGTAATTCTAGCTAAATCTATGTTCCGAGGCCCCGAAAGCCTCAGTTAATATCACCTCAATATGCGTGCGCAGCCCGAGCAGGTAGCCGAGAAGCTTCCATGTGAAAATTCGATAAAATGGGATTTTTTAATTGAATAATTGAATAAAGTTGACTTTGGTCAACATTTTTGGTAAACGGACCCGGACCCATGATGTGACGGTCCCGGAGGGTCCGTAGGAAAATATGGGACTCGGGCGTATGCCCGGAATCGAATTCCGAGGTCCCAAGCTCGATAAATGAATTTTTAAAGAAAATTGTTTTTTGGAAATAATAAAGGATTTTAAAAATGAGTAATTATGTGAAAGTCGTGTTACCGGGCCCGTATTACGGTTCCGGAGCCTGGAAAAGGTTTATTATATGTTATTTGTCCTATCTGTGAAATTTGGTGTAAAACGAACTTGATTTGACGGGTTTCGGATCAAAATGAGAGATTTGGAGTTAGTAAAGTTTTGAGGATGTTCATAAAACTTGAAATTTGGTTAGGAATGTGATTTTATGCTACCGAGGTCCGAATGCAATTCCGAAGCCGGGAATAGTTCCGCTACGTTATTTATGACTTGACTGCAAAATTTGAAGTCGTTCCGAGTTGTATGGGTCAGCTCGGCGCATCGTTATAGAATTCTAGAATTTCAAAGTTCTTAAGTTTTGAATTCAGGGGTTTTGGAGGGTGATTTTGAGTTTTAGCGTTGTGTTGAGTGTTCCGTTGGCTCAAGCAAGTCCGTTTAATAATTTGGGACTTGTTGGTATATTTGGACGGGGGCTCGAGTGGGCCCAGGTGCCTCCCGGACCCCGCACGAGGCCAAAAACAAGCAAAAATCACTGCTGGTGCACAGCAGCTGGTGTGACCGCAGGTGCGGTTGCCCAGCCGCAGGTGCGGGACCGCACCCGCGGTCCAGGCCTTCGCCGGTGCGGCCTCTTCCGCAGGAGCGATCCAAACTCCGCAGGAGCAGAACCGCTGGTGCGGCTCCCCACTAAGCAGTTGCGAGCCCAGGGTCCCATGTCCTTTTCCGCAGGGGCGATCAATTTCTCGCAGGCGCGAGACCGCACCTGCGGTTTTAAGGTCGCAGGTGCGAAAACCCCTGTTGGCAGCCCCTCTTAAATGTCCAAAATTTCGGGTTTTCTTCATTTTATCCACCATCAACCTCCATTAGAGAGCATCCAAGTTTGGGCAGCACCTTCCACGACCACCCACTGTAAGAGGTAAGTTAAACCCCATAAACTTCTAGTTTTAACATTAATTCCTAGTTAAATTCACTACTAAATCATCTAAAAATCATAGAATTAGGTAGTAATTTTAGGGTTCTTGAGGATTTTGTGACTTTCCATGTTAGGCCATGAATTCTTGTATAAATCACATAACTTCGATCCTTAGACTCCGGGTAATTGATTCCTTCATGAATTTTCGAAAATCTGAACGTGTGGGCCCGGGGTCGAATTTTAGTATTCTTGGAAGAATAGTAGGAAATGTATAATTAGGCTTGGGAATTGGTTTATTGAGTACTTATTGATGTTAATAAATCCATTATGTCTAGATATTACCGATTCGGAGTTGGATTCGAGAGGGAAGGCTGTGATTGAGGCTTGACTTGCATTTTTGGAGCCGAGGTAAGTGTTTGGCCTAACCTCAGCTTGAGGGATTAGGTATAGAGTCATATTTGCTATGTGTAACTCATGTCCAACACATAGG
>ML253138.1:0-48092 GCA_005239495.1 Nicotiana undulata | reverse complement strand
GTCCCTTGAAGAGCTCTCTAAAAACTTTAAGAGGAAGATGAAAATGGAGGAAAAATGCTAAGTTCCGTATTTTATAAAAGGCTGCGAAGGTGTGGAACCCAGACCTCTGCGATCGCAAAGGGGAAGCTGCGATCGCAGAGAACAATCAACAGCCTAGCAAAATCCTTCTCCGCGATCACAACCCACCTTCTGCGATCGCAGAGAAGGAAACCATATAGCAGAAATTCTGGTTTTTCCAACTTAGCTTCCGGGGTCTAAAACACACCCGAGCTCCTCGGGACCCCGTCCAAAAGCACCGGCAAGTTTGTATTCATGATGCGGACTCGCTCGAACTTCCGGAACCTGAATAACAACAACGAAACTCAGAATTCAACCCCAAAACCAAATTGAATCAAAACTTAAGAACTTGAAATTCTAGAATTCACTTCAATGCGCCGAACCGGCCTATACTACTCGGAATGACTTTAAATTTTGCAGACAAGTTATAAATGACATAACAAAAATATTCCCGGTCTCGGAATTTTATTCGGACCTCGGGAACATAAAATCACATTTCAAGCCAAATTTCAAATTCTTTAAAAATCCTCAAAACTTCATTAACTCCAATGTTTCTCATTTTGGTCCGAAACTCGTCAAATCAAGTCTGTTTCTTACTAAATTTCCCAGATAACTTACATAACACATATTGAACCTGTTCCGGGCTTCGAAATCATAATACGGCCCGACAACACAGGTTTCACATCAATGTTCATGTTCATAAGCCTTTAATATTTTTCATAAAACAATTTTCTTTAAAAATTCATTTCTCGGACTCGGGTCCTCGGAATTCGATTCCGGGCATACGCCCAAGTCCCATATTTTCCTACGGACCTTCCGAGACCGTCGGATCACAAATTCGGGTCCGTTTAACAAAAATGTTGACCAAATTCAACTTTATTCAATTTAATTATCATAAATTAAACTCTTAATCAAGTTTTCACATAAAGGCTTCCCGGCTATGCGTCGGGGCTGTGCACACACATCGAGGTGAGATTAACGAAGGCTTTTGGGGCCTCGGAACACAGTCATAATTATATTCACATAAGACGACCCCCATTTTGGGTCATCATAATCTCCCCCTCTAAAACAAACGTTCGTCCTCGAACGGACGTAGAATCGTACCTAAAGTGCCGAATAGCTGTGGATACCTGCTCCGCATGTCCTCCTCGGACTCCCAAGTCGCCTCATCGACTGGCTGGCCCCTCCACTGGACCTTTACAGCATAAATTCTCTTAGACCTCAAGTGGCGTTCCTGCCTCTCAATAATAGCAACTGGCTCCTCCTCGAAGCCCAACTTCTCATCTAACTGAATAGTGCTGAAATCAATCACGTGAGAGAAATCAGCATGATATCTCCGGAGCATGGATACATGAAATACCGAATGAACTCTCGATAAGGTGGGAGGTAAAGCGAGCTCGTAAGCAACCTCCCTGACTCGCCTCAACACCTCGAAAGGGACTATAAACCTGGGGCTCAGCTTGCCCTTCTTCCCGAATCTCATAACGCCCTTCATCGGCGAAACCTTCAACATAACCTTATCTCCCTCCATAAATGCTACATCACGCGCCCGCTGATCTGCGTAACTCTTCTGTCTGGACTGAGCTGTGCGGAGCCTTTCCTGAATAATCTTCACCTTTTCCAAGGCATCTCTCACCAGGTCTGTAATATATAGCTTGGCCTCGCCAGGCTCAAACCACCCAATCGGAGAACGACATCGCCGATCATATAAAGCGTCGAATGGAGCCATCTCGATGCTGGACTGATAATTGTTATTGTATGCAAACTCTGCCAAAGGCAAGAACTGGTCCCATTGACCGCCAAAATTAATCACACAAGCCCTGAGCATATCCTCCAAAATCTGAACTGTACGCTCCGACTGATCATCAGTCTGAGGGTGAAATGTTGAACTAAGATCTATCTGAGTGCCCATTTAACTGTGTAATGCTCTCCAGAAGTGAGAGGTGAACTGAGGACCTCGATCTGATATAATGGACACCGGTACCCTGTGCAACTGGACTATCTCCCGAACATAAATATGGGCCAGCCTCTCCCTAGTATAAGTAGTAGCCACAGGAATGAAATGCGCCGATTTGATCAATCTATCCACAATGACCCAAACCGCGTCAACCTTCTGCAAAGTCAGAGGCAACCCAACCACAAAGTCCATGGTGATGCGCTCCCATTTCCACTCAGGAATGGGCATCTGCTGAAACAGGCCTCCTAGCCTCTAGTGCTCGTACTTGACCTGCTGACAATTGAGACACCTAGCCACAAACTGCACTATATCTTTCTTCATCCGCCTCCACCAGTAGTGCTGCTTCAAATCACGGTACATCTTCGTTGCACTCGGATGAACAGGATACCGAGAACTGTGGACCTCTTCTAAAATTCTCTTCCTCGAGCCATCAATATTAGGAACACATAAACGGCCCTGGAGCCTCAAGACACCATCATCGCCTAAAGTAACCTCCTTGGCTCTGCCTTGGACCACTACATCCCGAAGCTCTGCAAGGCATTGATCATCAAACTGTCGAGCCTTAATCTCCCCCAACAATGAAGACTGAGCAACTACATGAGCCAAAACTTGACGAGGCTCTGAAAGGTCCAATCTCACAAGGCGATTGGCCAATGACTGAATGTCCAAGGCTAAAGGTGTCTCCCCAGCTGCAATGTAGGCCAAGCTACCCATACTCGCTGCCCTCCTGCTCAAAGCATCTGCTACTACATTCGCCTTGCCCGGGTGATATAAAATAGTGAGATCATAATCTTTTAATAACTCGAGCCATCTTCACTGCCTCAAGTTAAGGTCCCTCTGCTTAAGCAAGTACTGCAGGCTGCGATGGTCAGTATAGACCTCACAAGATATGCCATATAGATAATGCCGCCATATCTTCAAGGCATGAACAATCGCCGCCAACTCCAAATCGTGTATAGGGTAATTCTTTTCATGAACCTTCAGCTGTCGCGAAGCATAAGCAATAACCCTGACATCCTGCATCAGCACACACCCCAACGCGACGCGTGAAGCGTTGCAATACACAGTATACATCCCAGAACCGTAAGGCAATGAGAGAACTGGTGTCGAGGTCAAAGCTGACTTGAGCTTCTGAAAGCTCGCCTCACACTCGTCGGACCACCGAAACGGGGCATTCTTCTGAGTAAATTTGGTTAGTGGGGCTGCAATAGAGGAGAACTCCTCCACGAATCAGCGCTAATAGCCTGTTAGGCCCAAGAAACTCTTGATCTCTGTAGCTGAAGTAGGACGCGGTCAACTCTGAACCGCCTCAATCTTCTGAGGATCAACCTTGATACCTTCTCCGGATACCACATGCCCCAAAAATGCCACGGAATCTAACCAGAACTCGCACTTGGAGAACTTAGCATACAACTTCTGTTCCCGCAAGGTCTGGAGCACAACTCTCAAGTGCTGCTCATGCTCACCCAGGCTCCGCGAATAAATCAAGATGTCATCAATGAAGACGATGAAGAAGGAATCAATATACAGTCTTAATACCCTATTCATCAAGTCCATGAATGCTGCTGGGGCATTAGTTAAACCACAGGACATCACCAGGAACTCATAATGGANCAATGCACATCTGCATAGACCCATCCTTCTTCTTCACAAATAAGACTGGAGCACCCTACAGCGACACACTCGGCCTGATGAACCCCTTGGCCAACAACTCCTCAAGCTGCTCCTTCAACTCCTTTAGCTCCTTAGGAGCCATACGATAAGGGGGAATGGAAATAGGCTGAGTATCTAGAGCCAAATTAATACAGAAGTCAATATCTCGATCTGGAGGCATGCCTGGAAGATTCGAAGAAAACACATCCAGAAACTCTCGAACAACATGTACTGAATCAATGGTAGGAGACTCGGCGGTGGTGTCCCGCACATAAGCAAGGTAAGCCAAACAACCCTTCTCGACCATATGCCGAGCCTTTATGAAGGAAATGACCCGGCTGGAGGCACTAACTGAAGAACCTCTCCACTCTAGTCTAGGCGACTCAGGCATGGCTAAAGTGACTGTCTTGGCATGGCAATCTAACACAGCATGATAAGGAGATAGCCAATCCATGCCTAGGATAACCTCAAAATCAATCATATCCAGCAATAAAAGATATGCTCTGGTATCGAAATCGCAGAAAGTGACCACACAAGACCAGTAGACTCGGTCTACTACCACAGAATCACCCATAGGAGTGGACACATATATAGGAGAACACAAGGACTCACGAGGGGTATCCAGAAAATGAGAAAATAGTACGGAAACATATGAATACGTGGATCCTGAATCCTGAATCCTGGATCAAATAGTACCGAAGCCTCCCTACCACATACTAAGATAATACCTGTGATCACGGCGTCTGAGGCCACTACATCTGGTCTGGCCGGAATGGCATAAAATCTGGCTGAGGCTCCTGAAGGCTGAACTCCCCCAAAGTGAACAGGAACTAATTGACCTCCTCCTGGCTGGCCTCCCCCTCTAGGATGAACCCTGCCGACCTTTCCTCCACCTCGATGCGGCCGGGCTACTGGTGCTTAACTCCTAGGCTGAAAACTCTACTGCACTGCCTTGCCCCGATACCTGGGACAATACCTCAATGTATGACCCGACTCCCCACACTCAAAATAACCTCCTGGTGCTACAGCCCGCTGCCCGAAAGAGGAAGAACCCTGAATAGCCGGAGGGCGGTGTGAACCCTCTGGTAAGGCACTGAAATAGGAACTAGAGGATCTCTGATGACTGGAATAACTGTTGGGTGCACCCTGGGTGGCTGGGGGACGATAGGAACGCTCTAGCATAGCGCCGAACTGAGGCCTCGCTGAAATACCCTGGGAGGTAGTGGAGATGCTGAATATGAAGGCCTACTGAACTGGCCGCCTCCGAACTGACCTCTACCCCTAGTCGGAGCACCCCTGAAGTCACCTGTGAACCTAGCCCTCTTGTCCTACTGACCTGGTTGACCCTACTCCCTGCTCCTCATATGGTAACCCTCAATCCGTCGAGCTATCTCGACTACAAGCTGGTATGGGGTACCCATCTCTACCTCTCTGGCCATAGAGGCCCTAATACCTGGATGCAAGCGTGCCACAAACCGCCGGACCCTATCAGCATCCGTAGGCAATATTATAAGGGCATGGCGAGACAACTCGGAGAATCTAGCCTCATAATCAGTCGCTGACATCTGCCCCTGCTCTAGTCGCTCAAACTGACCCCGAAGCTCCTCCCTCTCCGAAGGTGGAATGTATCTTTCTAGAAATAGCTGAGCGAACTGATCCCAAGTGACAGGAGGAGAATCTGCTGTCCTGCTGAGAATATATGACTGCCACCACCTGCGAGCTCTGCCCTCTAACTGAAATGTGGTGAAATCCACTCCATGGGACTCCAAAATCCTCATGTTGTGCAGTATGTCCCTGCACCTATCAATAAAATCATGAGCATCCTCTCCCCGCTCGCCCCCGAAGACTTGAGGGCGGAGTCGGGTCCATCTATCCAACATCTTCTGCTGGTCACCCTCTGCGACTGGCCTGGGCTCTGGGGCTGCTACTACGGGCTGAACCCCTCCCACGGGCGGTGTGCCCGGGGTATGACGTGCTGCTGCTACCTGACCTATGTCCTGAGCGATAGGAGTATGGACTCCCCCTCCCGCTTGAGAAGTAGCAGGGTCGGCTGGAAATAAACCAGCCTGAGACATAGTGTCCATGAATCTCAGCATACGGCCCATGACCTCCTGGAAGCCTGGCCCCATCATGAAATCCACTGGAGCAGGTGCTACTGGAGGCACCTCATCCTCCTCCTCCATAATAGGGTCCTCTGGTGGTGCCACTGGCGTACCTCTGGGATGCCCTCGTCCCCTGCCTCGAGCAGGTGCTCTGCCCCTGCCTCTAACCCGACCTTGGGCAGCCGGGGCAGCGGCCTCTCCCGGACCAGGAACATTGGATGCACGCGTCCTCACCATCTGTGAGAGAATAGAATAATAAGTTTGAGTACATCATAGACTGCACGACAGGATATGAATAAAGGGAAGTTTCCTAACACCCATAGCCTCCTGAAGATAAGTACAGACGTCTCTGTACCGATCCTCAAGACTCTACTGGGCCTGCCTGTGACTCGTGAGACTTACGTAAACCTAGGGCTCTGATACCACATTGTCACAACCCAAATCTCGATTCAGGTTGCGATGGCGCTCGACGGCGAGGTTAGGCCAGCTAATATAGAAACACTAAGTGTTACCATTCCCCGTTATGCAAATTTCATCTTTTAACCAATTTAAACATATATAAACATGATAATTGCGGTGATGTGAAATAAAACTACAAGTGCGGAAAATCAACCAATAGGCATGTCGTATAACATATGTACAACCAACAACACAAAATATACACCACGCGTGTGCCAGGAACTAGTGTCACGAGTGCCACAGGCAACTACTGAATAAACAATGACTACAATATATACAGGGTCTCAGTCTGAATGAAATGGACAGCGAATATAAGAAAAGAACTCCAGGGTGCTACTAGGCAGTCGCCGGGAAAGAAGCTCACCGTGTAGTATGACCACGCTATCAATATCTAGCACTGACCTGATAATCAGACGTGCTAGCCTCCGGACATGTACAGTCAAGTACTAAAAGAAAAGAAAGTGCAGCATGAGTACATATTAAATAAATATGAACCCAGTAAGTATCCCGCCTAAACTCGAAGAAGTAGTGATGAGAGGTCGACTCGATACTCACTAAGGTCCAACAGTAATAACATATGATAGAATATAATGAAATACAGTAGGCATGTCAGGGAAATAAGAAACAAGTATATATATATCAAAAGCAGAAATCCAAACAATTGCTGATCTAAACAATAAAGCATTTTTAAGGGTAAGACCACCGAACGATACAATAATCACAAATTCGTAGATCCGCTGTGGCGTACGCTCCGCTCCCATAAGGTACCTTCTACACTCGCCGTGGTATACGACCCGATCCCATATTCATTTCAATTTCCTTCCAACATTGTCGTGGCGTACGGCCCAATCCCATATATTTCATAATTTCTCAACACTGTCGTGGCGTACGGCCCGATCCCATATACATATCACAATTACTTCTCAAGACTGTCGTGGCGTACGACCCGATCCCATATATATTCAATTACTTTCAGCACTGCCGTCGCGTACGGCCCGATCCCATATATATTCAATTACTTTCAACACTGTCGTGGCGTACGGCCTGATCCAATATATATTCAATTACTTTATACACTGCCGTGGCGTACGACCCGATCCCATATATATTCAATTACTTTCAGCACTGTCGTGGTGTACAGCCCGATCCTATATATATTCAATTACTTTCAACAGTGTCGTGGCGTACGGCCCGTTCCCATATATATTCAATTGCATTAAACACTATCGTGGCGTACGGCCCGATCCCATAAGTATTCAATTACTTTCAACACTGTTGTGGTGTACGGCCCGATCCCATATATATTCAATTACTTTCAATACTGTCGTGGCGTACGGCCCGATCCCATATATATTAAATTACTTTCAGCACTGTCGTGGCGTACGGCCCGATCCCATATATTTCACAATTTCCTTTCAACTCTGCCGTGGTGTACGACCCGATCCCATGTATATTCAATACTTACTTTCCACAACAAATTCCTTGCCATTCAACAATTTTTCCATAAAGCCTCAGAGAAATAACACTATGCAAAACATAATTTCATAGTACATATGGCGTCACAATAAATCATATAAAGCATTACAAGAAAAACATATAAGGCATTACGAGAAAAGCATATAAGGCATGATGTGGGCCTTACTACCCGGACATAGCAATAATAGCCGCTACGTACGGACTCTCGTCACTTGGCGCGTACGTAGCCCCCAAACAATTTACACATAGCATATAGATCCCCTATGGGGACAATTCCCTCTTACAAGGTTAGAAAGGAGACTCACCTCGTGTCGAATCTACCCCTCGGACCACAATTTGCGCCCGAAACTCCGAACTCTACACGCGAGGACTCGTAACTAGCCAAAAAGTATACAATAACATCAATGCATGCACAATGTGGGAAATTACCCTAGTTATTTTACTAAAATCGCAATTCTTGAAGAATTTCCAAATTCCAACCCCAGTCCCGCATGTTCAAATTTTGAAAATTCTCGAAGGGATCACTCACCCATAGCCTAAGGATCATTAATGTGTGATTTCTACTTAAATTCATGGCCTAAAACGAATAATCACAAAATCCTCAAGAACCCTAAAACTACTACCTAATTCTATGGTTTTAGATAATTTAATAGTGAATTTAACTAAGAATTAATGTTTGAAACTAGTAAAACTATGGAATTTACTTACCTCAATAATAGTGGTGGAAGTTCCCTTTAAGAGCTCTCTAAAAACTTGAAGAGGAAGATGAAAATGGAGGAAAAATGCTAAGTCCCGTATTTTATAAAACTGCCCAGGGATTCCTTAACTGCGATCGCGACAAGGGGAATGCGATCGCGAAGGCCAACTGGCCAGACCTCTGCGATCGCGAAGGCCAACTGGCCAGACCTCTGTGATCGCGGCAGAGGTCCTTCGATCGCGAAGAACAAACTCACCTGGCCTAGACGTGACTCTATGCGATCGGGATAAAAGGTTGCGATCGCGAAGGTGTTGAACCCAGACCTCTGCGATCGCAAATGGGAAGTTGCGATCGCAGAGAACAATCAACAGCCCAGCAAAATCCATCTCCGCTGATCGCAACCCACCTTCTGCGATCGCAGAGAAGGAAACCAGGTAGCAGAAATTATGGTTTTTCCAACTTAGCTCCCGGGGGTCCAAAACACACCCTAGCCCCTCGAGACCCCATCCAAAAGCACTGGCAAGTCTTTATTCATGATGCGGACTCGCTCGAACTTCCGGAACCTGAATAACAACAACGAAACTCAGAATTCAACCCCAAAACCAAATTGAATCAAAACTTAAGAACTTGAAATTCTAGAATTCACTTCAATTCGCCGAACCAGCCTATACTACTCGGAATGACTTCAAATTTTGCAGACAAGTTATAAACGGAACTATTCCCGGTCTCAAAATTTCATTCGGACCTCGGGAACATAAAATCACATTTCAAGCCAAATTTCAAATTCTTTAAAAATCCTCAAAACTTCATTAACTCCAATTTTTCTAGTTTTGGTCCGAAACCCGTCAAATCAAGTCCGTCTTTTACCAAATTTCATAGATATCCTACATAACACATATTGAACATGTTCCGTGCTCCGAAATCATAATACGGGCCCGGCAGCACAGGTTTCACATCAAGGTTCATGTTCATAAGCCTTTAATATTTTTCATAAAACAATTTTCTTTAAAAATTCATTTCTCGGACTTGGGTCCTCGGAATTCGATTCCGGGCATACGCCCAAGTCCCATATTTTCCTACGGACCTTCCGGGACCATCGAATCACGGATCCCGATCCGTTTACCAAAAATATTGACCAAAGTCAACTCTATTTAATTTAATTATCATAAATTAAACTCTTAATCAAGTTTTCACATAAAGTCTTCCCGGCTACGCACGCACATCGAGGTGAGATTAACAGAGGCTTTCGGGGCCTCAGAACACAGTCATAATTAGATTCACATAAGACGACCCCCTTTTTGGGTCATCACATTCCTCGTGACTCCTTGGATTCTCTATATATGTGTCCACTCCTTAGTGCGATTCTGTGGTGGTAGACCAGATCTATCGGTCTTGTATGATCACCTTGTGTGGGTTTGAGACCAGCGCGGACCTTCTATTGCTCGATGTGGTCGATTTTGAGGTTATTTTATGCATGGATTGGCTATCTCCTTACCATGACGTGCTAGATTGCCATGCCAAGATAGTTACTTTAGCCATTCCTGAGTCGCCTAGGCTGGAGTGGAGAGGTTCCTCAGTTATTGCAGCCAGCCGGGTTATTTCATTCATGAAGGCTCGACATATGGTCGAGAAGGGTTGTCTGGCCTATCTTGCTTATGTGTAGACACCACATTTGATTGACCCAAAATTTTGCACACAAGTCAAAAATGACACTGCAAACCTATTCCAACTTCCGGAATTCTATTCCAAGCCCGATATAAAAGTTTCCACTTCCGACCAGAATCGACAAAATTCCAACTTTTGCCAATTCAAGCCTAATTTTACTACGGACCTCCAAATCATATTCCAGACACGCTCCTAACTCCAAAATCATCTAACGGAGCTAATGGAACCATACAAATTCAAATCCGAGGTCATTTACACACAAGTAGACATCTGGTCAACTTTTCCAACTTAAGTTTCAAATTAAGAGACTAAGTGTCTCAATTCACTACGAAAACCAAAACGAACCCTCCCAGCAAGACCCAATGGAAAAAATAGATGTGGGGGAAGAATCTAATAGGGGATCGGGGTTCTATCTCTCAAAACAACCGGCCAAGTCATTACAATCTTAAACTTAGAAAATGCACTAAAATAAAATAAATTGATATATTTTTGGAAACTTTTCTTTCTTTTCCACAAAAGATAAAGCTATTACTCTAAAATGTGGCATTTTATTTATATTAGGTTCAAAAACACTTTAATTTGTTCACAATATTAATTATATTCTCTGTGCGAGCAATGAAAATAATAATATTTAATTTGGACTAATAAAACTAAATTTATTTGACTATTCAAATTCTTTAATTTAATTATCAAATAATAAAGTAATTAATCCTTTGGCAAAGATTAGAACACTCATTAGTGTGTGAGCCCATATACTAAGCCGGTAGTAAATTTATCACATCAATATACTAATCAAGGGTGACATCTAGCAACACTCCTTAACGACTAGAAAGCATGAAGTATACAATTTACTCTCAAGAACCAGTAGAAGAATAATGTAGTATTTCCTTCTGTCCTTATAGCTCCGAGTCACCCTAAGATATGGTTCAACTGTCAAATCATAATAGGCGACCAACTATGTGCTCATGTCAAGTATAATCAACCATTGAATGACCCAAGAAACTATTTTCTTCTTTTCATTCAATTGCGCTGACCAGGGTCTTAATTTGGTCGTTTATAATTCATGACAACATAGAGCTTAAACTCATTACCAAGAGTTGACAGATTCCATCTCGATCAATCACTAATTCTACAAGTATTTAATCCTACCCAATATCCTTTCAACTATCGCCCTGGGGTCATAGGTGTCCAGTATCAAAGCACAATAAATAACTTGTCAATTACGATGACGATCTCAGATCAAAGGAAGTTCTTACATTACATCCTTCAAGAGAATATCCTATTGACAATTTATGGTAATTCTAACTATTAGGAATTATCCAATGAGTCGGGTCAATGATCATATAGCTATATGCATCATCTATCTATGTGATTTAGTTAATGAGATCAACTAATCTTTATTCAATAAAGACGATCACATAAATATTGATCTAACCTGATTACTAATATCCAAATTAATAATCCTATGATCAAGAACAAATTTAGATTAAATTATAAGAAAATGCACTCTCATTATCATGATCTCCATCATAATGTAAAGTCTCAAAATTTAATCAAGGACCTTATCAAGTTAATCAAACAATTAATAATAACTATGATAAAAGAATACCAGATGCCATATAATTTTATATCAAATAATGTTCACAAAATATGTTCAAATCATCAAATATGAGATTGGATCTAGGGTATATCTACTATATCCCTAACAACCTCCCACTTGCACTAGAGTCAATCGCTCTTGTACTTTTTCCCAATTTTCACTTGTACATGTCAAACACTTTTGCACCAAGAGCTTTAGTAAATGGGTCTGGAGCATTTTTCTTTTCATCAACCTTTTAAATCTTGACGTCTCTGCGTTCAATGATTTCTCTTATCAAGTGATACCTTCACCGAACATGTTTGGATTTTTGGTGTGGTCTTGTTTATTTTTCTTGAGCAATGGTTCCGGTATTTTCACACAATAATGGAATTGTACCTTCTATTGAAGGAACCACACCAAGTTCAGTTAATAACTTTTACATCCATACAGCTTCCTTGGCAGCTTCACTAGCTGCTATATATTCTGCTTCAGTCATTAAGTCTGTTACTGTAGCTGGTTTGGAACCTTTAAAACTCTTTGCACCATCATTTGAGGTGAATACATATACAATTCAAAATGAGGAATTGGTCTTTAGTCCTTCTTAAGTACTTAAGAATGGTCTTCACCACCTTCCAATATTCCTCACCAGGATTTGCTTGATATCGGCTAGTTACTCCCAGTGCATAAGCCACATCAGAATGTGTACATGTCATGGTATACAGGATAGCTCCCACTGCACTAGAGTATGGGATCCTACTCATGCATTATCTCTCTTTAGGTGTTTTAGGACAATCCTCCCTACTAACAGTAATTCTAGTGTCTATCGGTAATAGCCTCTTTTGGAATTATCCATGTTATAACTTTCAAAATGGTAACAATGTACAAAGACTGGGGAGGTCCAAGCAGCTTCCTCGATCTATCTTTATAGATTTTTATTCCTAATATATAAGTTGTTTCTCCCAAATCTTTCATGGAGAAATGTTCTGATGGCCAAATCTTGGTACTTTGCAATGCCGGTATATCATTCCCTATGAGTAATATATCATCAACATAACCTGCTAAGAATATAATTGTACTCCCACTAACCTTTTTGTACACACAAGGTTCTTGTTCGCATCTAACAAAATTGAACCTTTCAATTATATTGTTAAAACGAATATTCCACTATAGGTTTTATATCCTTTGAAGGTTCAACTAAAGTCCATACTTCATTTTTCTTCATGGATTCCATTTCGGATTTCATGGTTTTTTGCCATTTCTTATAATCGGAACCTTGTATTACCTCTTCATAGGTCTTATGTCCGTCATCATTATGATCAACCTCATTTGATACATCATCTTGTATCATTAGATTTAATCTAGTTGGTACATGACGTTCTCATGTAGACCTTCTAAGAGGTGTTTGTACAACTTGTTCACCTTGTGCTGGATTTAGTTGTTGTTCAATTTGGTTTGGAATTGGTTCACTAACATGTTCTTAAACTACATTTAGTTCTTTAACATCAACCGTTGAAGATGACAACTTCCTTGTCAACTTCAAAACATCCAATAAAGTTTCTTTAACTTGTGTCTCATGATCTTGATTTTGTGTTGATTCATTAGTTTCTTGAACTTCATCATGTTCTATTTATCCATTATAATTTTCTTCTAAAAGAAGTTCCCTTTCTAAAAAGGTTGCTCCTCTAACCACAAACACTTTATGGTTAGAAGGGTGATAGAAGTAATATCCCATTGTTTATTTGGGATACCTAATGAACCTACACTTATCATATCTTGAGTCAAGTTTATAAGACTGCAGTCTCTTAACATAAGCTGGACAACCCAAAACTTTATTGTGTTTAACGTTAGGCTTACATTATTTCCATATATCATATGGTGTTGTAGAGACTGACTCAGTGAGAACTTTATTAAGTAAGTATGTTGCTTCTTCCAAAGCATATACCCCTAAATTAATTAGAAGATCAATGAACCCCATCATAGATCTCACCATATCTAGTAAGGTTTGATTTCTCCTTTAAGACACACCATTGTGTTGTGGTATTCCTGGATGTGTCCATTATGAGAGAATCCCATTCTCTTTGAGATACCTAGTAAAATCTCCACTAAGATATTCTCCACCTCTATCAGACCTTAGTACTTTAATACTTTTACCAGTATGTTTCTCAACTTCATTACGGAACCTTTTGAACATTTCAAAAGATTCAGATTTGTGTTTCATAAGATATACAAATCCATATCTTGACATATCATCAGTGAAGGTGATGAAGTAAGAATATCCACCTCTAGCTTGAATTTTCATGGGCCCACAAACATTTGTATGAGTTAGTCCCAATAATGCATAAGCTCTTTTTCCATTTCTAGTAAATGGAGATTTGGCCATTTTATTTTTCCTTTGAGACAAGATTCACAAGTTGGATATGATTCAAAATCATACTTTTCAAGGTACTGTACAACTTGTTAATTCTTTTCTCTCCAATATGACCAAGCCTACAATGCCAAAGGTATGTACGATTTACTTGAACATCTATTTTCCTCTTAAGACTTGAAACATGCATAATCGAATTAGCATTCACATTAGGTAAGACATAAATATCATGTTGGAGATAGCCATTCACATATAAATTATCACCATAATAAATAGAGCAAATACCATTGCCTATAATAATGCGAAAACCACATTTGTCTAACATAGAAGCTGAAATTATGTCCGAAACAAATTTAGTAACATAATAACAATCATCCAACATGAGTATTTTTCCCGTAGGCATAATTAAAGAAATTCATCCTACAGCTATGGCTGCAACTTGTAACGACCCGGCCGGTCGCTACGTAGAATCTGCATTTTATTTACTATTATTGCCCTGTTATAGGTTGGTTATACTATTTATGATGTGTTAGAGTTGGTTGGCTGGGGTTCAGAATGGTTGTATTGAGAATTTAGTCATTTAGTCTTTAAATATAGCCTTATAGTTGGAAACGTCAACTAAGAGTTGACTTATTGGTAAACGACCTCGGAATGCGGATTTTATAGCTCGGATAGCTTTGTTAGGTGATTTGGGACTTAGGAGTGTGTTCAGAATATTTTGTGATATCCGGTGTAGAATTAGGCTTGAATTGGCGAAAGTTAGTTTTTGGTAATTTCCAGTCGGCAGTGGAAATAGGCTATTGGGGTCGGAATGGAATTCCATAAGTTGGAACAGGTTCGTAATGTCATTTGTCACATGTCTGCAAAATTTCAGGTCAATCGGATGTGTTTTGGATAGTTTCGGAATCGTTGGTGGAATTTAGAAATTTCAAAGTTCTTAGGCTTGAATTCGATGTGATCTTGGTGTTTGATGTTATTTTGGGTGTTCCGAGTGCAACTAAGTTTGAATGATAATATATGATATGTTGGTATGTTCGGTTGGGGTCCCGAGGGGCTCGGGATGGTTTTTGAGTGGTTAACGGGGAGTTTGGAGTGTTGTTGTTGTTGATGAAGTTGCTGGTGCTGGTGTAACCGCACTTGCAGATGTTTGATCGCAGGTGCGGCTCGCAGAAGAGGACAGGGTCTCCACATGTGCAGATTTTGGTCGGCTCACTAGAGGGTCGCCGATCCGGATAGGGGACCGCACCTGTGAAGTCGCAGGTGCGGAATTTGAGTCGCAAGTGCGGGTTTAGGCCGTTTAATGAAAAGTAGCAGGTGCGGTGGATTTGACAACAGTGTCGTCCGCAAGTGCGCTAATAAGGCCGCAGGTGCGGAAAGCCGTGGGCAGAAAGTATAAAAAGGAGAGTTCGCGAATTTTAACCCTTTTTCCACCATTATTATGCGGGTTTTTAGGTTTTTGAGGGATTTTGAAGAGGGAAACACCAGTGCATCATTGAGGTAAGCTTTTTGGACTTATTAACTCGATTATATGTGATTAGAGACCTTATTATCAGTGTTTAATTTTTGAAAATCAGTAGCAAAAGGGTGAAGTTAGGGCTTGAAATTATGAGACCTCTTAGGGATGATTTGAGATGTCAAACGAACTCCGACTTTTGAGTTCTTTATAGATACAGACTCATGAGATGATGAAGAACATTTTGGTATAAAGTTTGTTGAGTTCCGAGACGCGGGCCCGGGGGTCGGGTTTTGGCTAATTTCGGGTTTTGTGCTAAAATTTGTATTTTTCAATTGGAGCCCATTCCCTTAGCATAGTTTGATGTGAAAAATTTGATCTTTATAGATTTGGAGAACTCGGAAGTTGATTCGAGAGGCAAACGTGTTGCGAAATAGCTTTGCGGGTTAGTTTGAGGTAAGTAATTTCTTTAAACCCTGTCCTGAGGGTGTGAAACCCCGGACTTTACATCCTTTCATGGATTTGGAGTGACGCACACACTGGATGACGAGTGTGGGGCGTGCATGAATTAAATTTTTGGAAAAATGTTCCTTTTTAGGCAACTATTGAGTTGTGAAACTGCTTTTAAAGCATATGTTAAATAATATTAATATTGTTTTGATATATTTGGGTTGTAAGCCATGTTTTGGGCCTATGGCCGATCTGTTTAAACCCTTGGGGGCTAATTTTTGATATTCCTCACATAATAATTATGATTTTACACTCAGTCTTTCTTATGAAATTGTTGACACTCCTATTTGATTACATTACTATTTCTTGAAATTAAATACTATTTTTGGGACGAGAACCCCATTTATTCATGGACCGAGTGGCATGCTGAGAGGGTCTGACTGAGTGAGGCCGAGGGCCAATATTTTGAGGATGTTATGATATGAGAGAGGTCGAGTGCCTGAGAGTGATTGATGCCATTATTTGGCTTGTTTATAGCGCTTGGGTTGTAGGATCCCCTCCGGAGTCTGTACACACCCCCAGTGAGCGCAGGTACCTACTGAGTGAGAGTGCCGAGTGATTGGGAGGCATGAGTGACAGTGAGGTTGCCCGCGGGGCTGATACTGAGTGATGGTGAGGTTCTAAGGGAAATTGTTATGAGTGATGATTATTGCCCGAGGGGTAGTTCTATGATGATATTTTACTGAGTTTTGACTATGATTCACTTCATTTTTAAAATTGATAGTACTGAGAGTTTTACTGATAAATATTGGAAAAATATACTTGTTTCAAAGGATTTTATGGAAACTGGTTTTTGAAGTTATGTATACTGTATCGAGACTTGATGTTTTACTATTTTATGGATCGGTGTATCTATGTTCTGTGTTTCTTATTCTCAGGCCGTGATTTATTTTCGTTACTACTGAGTTGGCGTACTCATCATTACTCTTTCCACCTCTGTGTGCATCTCCAGGTACTGGTTCGGAGCAGTAGTCGTCCGAGTTCATTGTCATCGGTTTTGGAATTTCGAGGTAGTTGTCCAGCGTTCGCAACTTCTCCATTTCCCTTCCTTTATTAGTATTAGTATTTTATTCCTAGACATTGTTTATGACATTAGCAGAGTTAGTTTATTTCTTAGATGCTCGTGATCGGTTGACTCCAGTCTTGGGGGATTAGTTTAGACTGTCGAATTATATTATTGATGCTTAAAGACTTAAAGAAATAATTTTATTCTTTGTTTGCTGGTTATTATTGATTTTTGAGAAATTATATTAAAACAAATGTGTAGTTACGTGATGGTTGGCTAGCCTAGTTCCACGATAGGTGCCATCACGACCTGTTAGGATTTGGGGTCGTGACAAGTTGGTGTCCGAGCTCTAGGTTACATAGGACTCAACGGTCATGAGCAGGTTTAGTAGAGTCTTGCGGATCGGTATAGAGACATTTGTACTTATCTTCGGGAGGCTACAGAAATCTTAGGAAAAATATCATTTTCTTGAACTCTTTCATGCCATTCTATTGATTCTTGAAATCTAAACTCCTATTGTTTCATTCTCTCACAGATGGTGAGGACACGTGCTACTGATCAGGGTGACCAGACACCAGCCAAACCCACAAGGGGTCGGGGTCGTGGTGGAGTTAGGAGACCAACCTGTGCAGCAGCCAGGACAGTACCACAGGATCCCCCTATCATTCAGGACCAGGTTCCTGCTGAGGGTGCTCCAGCGGGACAGGCTCAGGCACTGGCAGTGCCTATTATTATTCTGGGTCTTCTGTAGACCTTGGCTCAGATATTGACGATGTGTACCAGTTTGGCTCAGATAATTTCTATGTCTACTACTGCCACTGCAGCTCAGGCTGGGGGAGGCATTCAGACTCCAGCTACCCGGATACCTGAGCAGACTGTACAGGGTATTCAGGCCCCGGGGGTAGTCCCAGCCCATCCGGTTGCCCCAGTTCAGGATTATGTGGTTCCAACTATGCCCGAGGATGAGCAGCGTAGGCTGGAAAGGTTCAGTAGACTTCAGCCTCCGACTTTCAGTGGCACAATGGGTGAGGATGCCCAAGGTTTTATGGATAAATGCTAGAGGATACTACGTGTTGTGGGTATTTTTGATACCAAGTAGGTCTCGTTTGCTACCTTTCAGTTTACTGGTGCGACTTTCACTTGGTAGGATGCATTCGAGAGGCGTAGGCCGGTTGGTTCAACACCTCTCACCTGGAAGCAGTTCTCCACGATCTTTTTGGAGAAGTATGTCCCTCAGTCCCATAGAGAGGAGCAGCGTAGACAGTTTGAGCAGCTACACCAGGGAGAGTTTTCAGTTACTCAGTACGAGATGAGGTTTTCCGAGTTGGCTAGACATGTTTCTGAGTTAGTCCTTAGTAATAGGGAGAGGATCAGGAAGTTTGTAGATGGTCTCACATATCAGCTTCACATTTTGATGACCAGGGAGAGAGTGTCTGGAGCTACATTCGATCAGGTTGTTGACATTGCTCGGGATATTGAGTCGGTTCGTAGTCAGGAGCGTGAGGAGAGGGAGGCCAAGAGGCCTCGGGGATCAGGTAGCTTCTGTGGTGCCCCTTCTAGAGGGAAGTTTCAGCACAGCAGTGGTCGTCCATTTAGACCTCCTCAGCCAGTTCGTCCTACTTACAGTGGTGCATCTTCGGGGCAGGGTCCTCGCAGTGCTCATCAGGGACGTTCATCTTTTAGTGCCCTTCCAGCTCAAAGCTCCACCAGAGCATCATTATATCAGGGTTCTTCTATGCACGGTTCATCCGTCGGTTATCATGGTGGCAGGGGTTCTCTTCAGTCTCCAGCTCCAGGTGGTTGTTTTGAGTGTGGAGAGTTCGGATATGGGTGAAGGTAGTGTCCCCGTCGTCCTGGTAGTTCATCTCAGTAGAGGGTTCCACCCTCGACTTCAGCCCCAGTCACTTCACCACCTACCCAGGCAGTCAGGGGTGGTGGTAAGACAGCTAGAGCATCCCTAGAGGGGGAGGTCTAGTAGGTGGAGGCCAGCCATGTATTTATGCACTTCCGGCTAGGCCTGATGTTATGGCCTCAGATGGGTGATTACAAGTACTATCTCAGTTTGTCACAGTGATGCTTTGGCTTTATTTGACCCTAGTTCCACATACTCTTATGTTTCATCGTATTTTGCTCACTTTCTGAATATGCCCCGTGAGTCTTCAGTTACGTCTGTTCATGTTTCGTCTCTGGTGGGCGATACTATTATTGTGGACTATGTGTATCGATCGTGTCTTATATCTATTGGGGGTCTGGAGACCCGAGTGGACTTGATGTTACTCAATATGGTTGATTTTGATGTGATACTGGGCATTGATTGGTTATCCCCATGTCATGCTATTCTCGATTGTCATGCTAAGACCGTGACCCTAGCTATGCCCGGAGTTTCGAGAGTTCAGTGGAGAGGGTCTCTAGAGCATGTGCCTAGCAGAGTGATTTCTTATTTGAAGGCTCAGTGTATGGTTGAGAAAGGGTGTGAGTCTTACCTTGCTTTTGTGCGGGATGTTAGTAGTGAGACTCCTTCTGTTGATTCTGTCCCTGTGGTCCGTGATTTTCCGGACGTATTTCCTGCAGACCTGCCATGCATGCCACCTGACGGGGATGTTGATTTTGGTATTGACTTGGTGCCAGGCACCCAGCCTATATTTATCCCACCTTACTGCATGACACCGGAGGAGTTGAAAGAATTGAAAGAGCACCTTCAAGAACTCCTAGATAAGGGGTTCATTTGGCCTAGTGTGTCACCTTGGGGTGAACCGGTGTTGTTTGTGAAAAAGAATGATGGCTCCATGCGCATGTGTATTGATTATAGACAGTTGAATAAGGTTACGGTGAAGAACCGGTATCCCTTGCCCCGTATTGATGACTTGTTTGACTAGCTTCAGTGAGCTAGGGTGTTCTCCAAGATTGACTTGAGGTCTGGGTATCATCAGCTGAAGATTCGAGATTCAGATATTTCGAAGACTGCTTTCAGGACCAGATATGGTCATTATGAGTTTCTGGTTATGTCATTTGGGCTGACCAATGCCCCAGCCGCGTTCATGCAATTGATGAACACTGTGTTTCAGCCTTACCTTGATTCTTTCGTCATTGTGTTCATTGATGACATCCTGGTTTATTCTCGTAGCCAGGAAGAGCATGCTCAGCATTTGAGAGTTGTGTTACAGAGGTTGAGGGAGGAGGAGCTTTATGCAAAATACTCCAAGTGTGAGTTTTGGCTTGGTTCAGCATCTTTCTTGGGGCACGTGGTGTCTAGTGAGGGTATTCAGGTTGATCCGAAGAAGATTGAGGCGGTGCAGAGTTGGCCCACACTGTCCTTAGCTACCAAGATTAGGAGTTTCCTTGGGTTGGCGAGATATTACCGTCGCTTTATTGAAGGATTCTCTTCTATTGCTTCGCCTTTGACTAGATTGACCCAGAAGGGTGCTCCATTCAGATGGTCTGATGAGTGTGAGGAGAGCTTTCAGAAGCTCAAGTCAGCATTGACCACAACTCCGCTATTGGTGTTGCCTACTGGTTCGGGTTCTTATACAGTTTACTGTGATTCTTCTAGAGTTGGCTTGGGAGCGGTATTGATGCAGGACGGTAGGGTGATTGCCTACGCGTTTAGACAGTTGAAGGTGCACGAGAAGAGTTATCCAGTGCAAGATCTTGAATTAGCTGCCATTGTTCATGCCTTAAAGATTTGGTGTCATTACTTGTATGGGGTACAATGTGAGATTTTCACCGATCATTGTAGTCTGCAGTATCTGGTGAAGCAAAAGGACTTGTATTTGCGTCAGAGGAGGTGGTTAGAGCTTCTCAAGGATTATGAACTCACTATTTTTCATCCGTGGAAGGACAATGTAGTGGCCGGTGTTTTGAGTCGCAGGGCCGAGAGTTTAGGGAGTCTAGATTACCTTTCAGCAGCAAAGCAACCTTTACCACTTGATGTTCAGGCTTTAGCGGGTCAGTTGGTGAGATTGGATTTGTCAGACCCTCCGCGGGTATTAGCTAGCATGGCTTCCCGGTCTTCTCTATATGAGCAGATTAGAGCACGCCAGTATGATTACCGGCATTTGTTAGTTCTCCAGGATAGGGTCCGTCGAAGTGATGCTAGGGCTGTGACTATTGGTGATGACAGTGTTATAAGGATGCAGGGCCGTATTTGCGTGCCTAATGTGGATGGGCTTCAAGAGTTGATATTAGCAGAAGCCCACAGCTCGTAGTATTCCATCCATCCGGGTGCCGCGAAGATGTATCAGGACTTGAGACATCAGTATTGGTGGAGGCGGATGAAGAGAGATATTGTTGAGTATGTAGCACGGTGTCTCAACTGCCAGCAGGTCAAGTATGAGCACCAGAGACTAGGAGGATTACTTCAGAGGTTAGATATTCTGGAGTAGAAGTGGAAGTGGATTACTATGGACTTTGTAGTTGGGCTTCCACGGAATTCGAAGGGTTTCGATGCTATTTGGGTCATTGTGGATAGATTGACCAAGTCTGCGCACTTCATTTTTGTTGGTACTACTTATACTTCAGAGCGGTTAGCTGGTATTTACATTAGGGAGATAGTCCGATTGCATGGTTCTATCATTTCTGACAGAGGTACTCAGTTCACATCTCAGTTTTGGAGGGCTGTGCAGAGAGGTATGGGTACTCAGGTAGAGTTGAGCACAACATTTCATCCTGAGACCGACGGGCAGTCGGAGCGGACTATTCAGATTTTTGAGGACATGTTGCGTGCCTGTGTGATTTATTTTGGTGGTTCATGGGATCAGTTTCTGCCACTGGCGGAGTTTGCATATAATAATAGCTACCAGTCTAGTATTCAGATGGCCCCGTATGAGGCTTTATATGGTAGGAGGTGTCGATCTCCGGTTGGTTGGTTTGAGCCCGGTGAGGTTAGGCTATTGGGCACGAATTTGATTCAGGATGCGTTGGAGAAGGTGAAGTTGATTCAGGAACGACTTCGCACGGCGCATTCTAGGCAGAAGATTTATGCAGACCGAAAGGTCTGGGATGTGTCTTTCATGGAAGGTGATAAGGTACTACTGAAGGTGTCACCCATGAAGGGTGTTATGAGGCTCGGAAAGCGGGGAAAGCTGAGTCCTCGGTTTATTAGTCCTTTTGAGGTACTTCAGAAGGTTGGAGAGGTGTCTTATAGACTTGCCTTGCCACCCAGCTTATCAAGTGTTCCTCCCGTTTTCATGTGTCGATGCTCTGAAAGTATGTTTGTGACCCCTCTCATGTTTTAGACTTCAGCACAGTTCAACTTGAGGGTGATATGTCATATAAGGTTGAGCTAGTAGCAATTTTGGATCGTAGGTCAGAAAGTTGAGCTCCAAGAATATAGCTTCAGTGAAGGTATAGTGGAGAGGTCAGCCAGTGGAGGAGGCTACTTGGGAGACCGACCGGGAGATGCAGAGCAGATATCCTCACTTGTTTGAGACTCTAGGTTTGTTTCTAGACCCGTTCGAGGACGAACGTTTGTTTAAGAGGGGGAGAATGTAACGACCAGGTCGATTGTTACGTTGAATCTGCATTTTATTTACTATTATTGCCCTGTTATAGGTTGGTTATACTTTTTATGATGTGCTAGATTTGGTTGGCTCGGGTTCAGACTGGTTGTAGTGAGAATTTAGTCATTTAGTCTTTAAATATATCCTTATAGTTGGAAAAGTCAATTGAGAGTTGACTTATTGGTAAACGACCCCGAAATACAAATTTTATGGTTCAGATAGCTTCGTTACGTGATTTGGGAGTTAGGAGTGTGTTCTGAGTATTTTGTGATGTCCGATGTAGAATTAGGCTTGAATTGGCGAAAGTTAGTTTTTGGTGATTTTCGGTTGGTAGTGGAAAATAGGCTATTGGGGTCGGAATAGAATTTCAAAAGTTGGAACAGGTTCGTAATTTCATTTTGGACATGTCTGCAAAATTTCAGGTCAATCAGATGTGTTTTGGATAGTTTCGGTATCATTGGTGGAATTTAGAAATTTCAAAGTTCTTAGGCTTGAATTAGATGTGATTTTGGTGTTTGATGTTATTTTGGGTGTTCCGAGAGTGAAACTAAGTTTGAATGATCATATATGATATGCTGGTATGTTCGGTTGGGGTCCCGAGGGGCTCGAAATGGTTTTTGAGTGGTTAACGGGGAGTTTGGAGTGTTGTTGTTGTTGCTGAAGTTACTGGTGCTGGTGCAACCGCATCTGCGGATTATTGATCGCAGGTGCGGCTCGCAGAAGGAAACAGGGTCTCCGCAGGTGCGGATTTTGGTCGGCTCAGTAGAGGGTCGCCGATGCGGATAGGGGACCGTACCTGCGAAGTCGCAAGTGCGAAATTCGAGTTGCAGGTGCGAGTTTAGGCCGTTTATTGAAAATTCGCAGGTGCGGTGGATTTGACCGTAGGTGCGTTAATAAGGCCGCAAATGTGGAAATCCCTGGGCAGAAAGTATAAAAAGGAGACTTCGCGAATTTTAACCCTTTTTCCACCATTGTTGTGCGGGTTCCGAGGTTTTTGAGGGATTTTGAAGAGGGAAACGCTGGTGCATCATTGAGGTAAGCTTTTTGGACTTATTAACTCGATTATATGTGATTAGAGAACTTATTATCAGTGTTTAATTTGTGAAAATCAGTAGAAAAACGGTGAGTTAGGGATTGAGATTATGAGACCTCTTAGGGATGATTTGAGGGGTCAAACGAACTCCGATTTTTGAGTTTTTTATATGTACGGACTCGTGAGATGATGAAGAACATTTTGGTATAAAGTTTTTCAAGTTCCGAGGCGGGGGCCGGGGGCTCGGGTTTTGACTAATTTCGGGTTTTGTGCTAAAATTGGTATTTTTCAATTGGAATCCATTCCCTTAGCATAGTTTGATGTGAAAAATCTGATCTTTATAGATTTGGAGCACTCGTAAGTTGATTCAAGAGGAAAATGTGTTGCGGAATACCTTTGCGGGCTAGTTTGAGGTAAGTAATGTCTTTAAATCGTGTCTTGAGGGTATAAAACCCCGAACTTTACATCCTTTCACAGATTTGGAGTGACGCACACACTGGACGATGAGTGTGGGGCGTGCACGAATTGGAAATTTGGACAAATGTTCCTTTTTAGGCAACTATTGAGTTGCGAAACTGCTTTTAAAACATATGTTAAATAATATTACTATTGTTTTGATATATTTGGGTTGTAAGCCATGTTTGGGGCCTAGTGTCGATCTGCTTAAACCCTTGGGGGATATTTTCTGATATTCCTCACATAATAACTATGATTTTACACTCAGTCTTTCTTATGAAATTGTCGACACTCCTATTTGATGACATTACTATTTCTGGAAATGAAATACTATTTTTGGATTGAGAACCCCGTTTGTTCATGGCCCCAGTGGCATGCTGAGAGTTTCTGACTAAGTGAGGTCGAGGGCCAATATTGTGAGGATGTTATGATATGAGAGAGGCCGAGTTATTGAGAGTGATTGATGCCATGATTTGGCTTGTTTATAGCGCTTGGGCTGTAGGAGCCCCTCCAGAGTCTGTACACACCCCCAGTGAGTGCAGGTACCTACTGAGTGCGAGTGCCGAGTGATGAGTTATTGGGAGGCATGAGTGACAGTGAGGTTGCCCGTGGGGATGATACTGAGTGATGGTGAGGTGCTGAGAGAAATTGTTATGAATAATGATTATGGCCCAAGGGGCAGTTCTATGTTGATATTTTACTGACTTTTGACTATGATTCACTTAATTTTTCAAACTGATATTACTGAGAGTTTTACTGAGAAATATTTGAAAAATATACTTGTTCCAAAGGATTTTATACTGGTTTTCGAACTTATGTATATTGTATTGAGACTCTATGTTTTACTGTTTTGTGGATTGGTGTATCTGTACTGTGTGTTTCTTATTCTCAGAATGTTAGGATTTGGGGTCGTGCCACAACTTTTGCACAATTTCAAACTTGTAGATTAACTTCTCCTTTATTCAGTCTCCTACTTACCTTGAACCCTTGCAATATATTGCAGATGTTATAGTTATTGTCTATATCTAATACCCACAGTGAAAAATTAGTAGTAGCTAAAGAAACCTTGGAAATATTTTTCATTAATGTCTCACCTTGTTTCTTGTCCTTTAGAGTTGCAAGATACTCGGTTCAGTTATCTTCCAATGCCTTTCTTCTTACAGTGAAAACATTCAACATTATATACTGACTGCAAGATCAAATCTTCAGAAAGCACTTTACCATGCTTGTACCCCTACCTCTCATGTTCTTCGGTAAGAAAAATCACATGATTGAAAAGGGTCCAACTGTGCATCAACCATCTTCTTAAGATATTCAATGATTGCAGTTGGATCCATATTATGATGTTTCCTCTGAAGTTCATAACTCATAGAAGCAAGAATGATGCGTTTAATAGCAAGGCATTCTTCCAAGTGTTTCTGATAAACCTTGGTGCCATAAACATCATTCTCTGGCGGGATTATCTTTGCAGGCTTATCGATCACATCAATGAGCTTTTCATGCATGATAACAATTCTCAAATTTCTATACCGGTCATCAAAGTTTGGTCCTACCAACTCGTTGGTCTCAAGTATTTCACGCAGTGATATAACATACATATTGAGAAATCTAAAATAAAGAAAATAAAAGGCAATAATATAAGAACATATTTACACGTATCACAAAGACATGGACTTTTATCTAAATGATATTTCTACTAATTATTTTAAACTATTTACCCTCATTTACGAAATCTTTATTTCTGTTAGTGGAGTAATACTCCTTTAACAATATGTATGAGCCCCTTGGAAGTCAAGTCGTTTCTCACATATATTATAAAGGTAGGTACTCTTACCAATTGTATCCCCACATAATTTCCTTAAATAGCTTTATTTCCTTAAATAGCTCTATGTCAGTATCCTATTGGCATAGTTGAGTTCAACCATCATGATAGCAAAGAACTTGTCAAGTTATTATACTCCCCGGGTAGTCCAGGCGTCTAGTGTAAAATTGAATAATTTTTTCAATCCATACATCTAATGCAATAAACAATCTTAACATATTCTCGAACTATAAGTCTCCTGGTAGTCAGGTCGCTCCTTATGAACAAGAAATAAGTAAAATTATTTACTTTGATGGATACCTCTATAATAAAATATCTTATATATTATTATGTAAGAACTCAAATTTTAGTAAGAGGGAATTGTTACTAAATAATCTTTAATAACATGAAGATCAAATCTTTTATAGGATGTGAATTTAGTTCAAGTTGTCTACATGGTTAGTCCTAAATTAATTACATCACATGTAATAAATAATTAAAAATTATGTAATGAACAAACAAGTGGCATAAAAACGAAAGACCTATTAATCTTATATATCACATAAAAATAATTTATGCCATAAAACTATTATTAATTAACATCTCATTAACTAATAACAGTTAAAATAACAGTAGAATCCAATAACCTATGAATGATTACAGTCGTATCTAATACAAAAATATAAAATTCAAGTTACGAACTATCTCAATAGTTTAACTTATATGTATATAAATTTTATTCACAATAAAGTTATAAAAATCCATATACATTCAAGCAATTTTACTATTGCACAAGACATGTATTATGGTTTGAACTCTTAAAATATAACCTTAAATTATTTCGTAAATAAATTTTAGACACGAGAAATCATGGGTCTGATACCACTGAAGGATTGTGTATAGGTGTTCGTAACACGCAGCGGAAGACAATAACAATCCTACAAAAATCTTTTCGTGTTCAAAATTTATTTACGTATCAAAGATCGGATCTAAGACCTACCTGGTGAAGAAAGTCTCGTTTCAAAATTCTTCGATAGTGTGAAGACTCTATGCATATCCACACTTAGACCGATCCTTGCTATCAACTATTTGATAAATGAAACACGCGAACAAATTGAATAAAAAACTTGTGCTGAAATTTTTCTCAAAAATCGCAACTCAAAGGTAGAAGAACAAGAAATACCTTTTCTTGTAATTGTATTTTCTCTATTGGCTCTGTAATTTATTCGCACTTTCACAAAGTTGTTTTTTTCTCTTAAGAATTAATACGAAAACTTTTCTCTATCACCCTTTATATAACTTTACCTATAAACCCTTTTCATATTTGGCTGAGGTAATGATACAAACTTCGTGGGAATTTTCTTATGGAAAATTGAAACTCCTATTCCTTAAGAACATGACTGCGGAGAAAGTTTTATAAACTTTGCATATCCAATTTTATGTTGGACTCTAATTATAAAGTTTTATATTAATATTTTCCTACTGAAAATATAATCCCATTCAAAATAGGTTTGTGGCGGCAGACCCAACTCCAATTGGATTTCACGTTTTTATGGAATATTGTAATGACCCGATCGGTCATTTCGAGAGTTTTATCCTCATTTTCCCTATTTCTGCTTCATTATATATGGTTCAGCTCTATTATGTTGTGTCGGGTTGGTTGACTCAGGTTCAGAGTGATTTTAGAGAGAAATGCGACACATAGTCTCTTAACTTGGTTATTTAGTTGGAAAGATCAACCTGAAGTTGACTTATGGGTAAAAGATCGGAATTGGGTTTTTATGGTTTGGATAGCTTCGTTAGATGATTTTGGACTTAGGAGTGGGTTCAGAATGTTATTCGGAGGTCCGTGGTAGAATTAGGCTTGAATTGGCGCAATTAAAGTTTTGGCAATTTCTGGTCGGCAGTGGAAAATTAGCTATCGGTGTCTGAATAAAATTTCGGAAGTTGGAAGAGGTTCGTAGTGTCGTTTAAGATGTATGTGCAAAATTTCAGGTCAATCGGAAGTGGTTTGGTTTATTTCGGCATCGTTGGCGAATTTTAGAAGTTTAGAAATACTTAGGCTTGAATTCGGGTTAATTAGGTATTTTTATGTTGTTTTGGGTGATTCGAAGGCTCGAATAAGTTTGTTTGATGTTACGAGATGTGTTCGTATGTTTTGGTTGAGGTCCCGATGGCCTCGGGTGAGTTTCGGCTGATTTCGGACAATTTCTAGGCCATTTCTAGTGGTTGGTTTTGGGCTTCAGGGGTGTACAGTGCGATAGCATATATCTAGCCGCGTTAGCATAGAGAAAATTTGGATAAATTTAGCAGTACTATGTGATTGCGTAAGTCTTCGCGCGATCGCATAGAGTAAAATCTCTGCTGCACTGACCCGACTTTTGAAGCTTATAACTCACAATCTATAAGGAATTTGAAGATGATCTAAACATGCAAGTTGTAGCCCTTGATGTCTAGTTTTCAGAAAGTTAAACCAAATCTAATTTGGAGTTTTGTAAAAACTCTTATTACCATTATACTAGAGGCTGTCCAGATGAGTTGGAGAAGGCTATTGGAAAAATTTGTTCTACGCGATCGCATGGGAATGACCTCGATCGCATAGGGTAAAAGATGGGCTGGAAATTTTTGTGCTTCAGTATCGCATTAGTTTGTTTGCGATAGCATAGGGTAAATGTCTGTGCAGATTATAAAATACTCTATTTCGAGGGTTTCAACCATTTTTGTATTTTTGGACCTATGGAGCTCGGATTGAGGCGGTTTTTGAAGGAATTTTCAGAGAAGTGATCGGGGTAAGTGTTCTTCACTTAATTTTGGTTAAATTCCATGATTGTGTCTTGATATTTGTCATCTAAATTGGGAATTTGGGGTGAAAATATGGAGAAAAATGGAGGAAATTAGAGAGTTTATTTTGGGGAATTGAACGGCCATTTGATGTAGGATTTTGATGAATTTGATATGGGTAGACTCGTGAGGAAATAAGGATTCTAGTTTTGCAATTTTTGTTGGATTTTTAAGACGTGGGCCCGGGGACCGCGTTTGACCTATTTTAGGATTTTTGATTTAATTTGATTATTTTCGCACGTGCTTTGTTCCTTTAGCATGTATTAATTGTATGGTACTTATTTGGGATAGATTCAGGGAAATTTGAGGCCCAGTCGAGTTGCAAGGGCATCGTGGAGTAGATTTTTATATTGTTTTAGGTAAGTAACGATTGTAAATCTAGACCTGAGGGTATGAAACCCCGAAATTTCGTACTATTTTGATAAATTATGTGATGCACATGCTAGGTGATGAACATCTGGGCGTGCACTAGTAGGGATTGTGACTTGGTCCGTCCCGTGGCAACTGTAGAGTTTCATATTTTGATAAAATCTATATGATATCTTTGTGTTTTTTAAATGATACTGTGAACTTGGGCTGAATGTCATGTTTGGGGCCTTGTGCTGCACTGTTTGGACCCTGAGGGGTATTTTACTACTATCCTCACACTGTTTTGATACAAAATATATTCTCAGTCATGATTTATTATTATTTACTGTTTAATCTTGTTCATCACTCCATTTTAGATATATAAAAGTTATTTTGGGCCGAGTCCCCTAAGTTGTATTAAAATGCCTGAGTTGCTTGTCAGGTTGACGACCGAGTGAGGCCGAGGGCCAGATTGTGAGGATCGTTAGGGATCGAAATGCACACCGCATCGTTATATAAACTTATATGGATCGGGCGGCAGGCCGCATCGATATAACACTTGGGCTGTAGGAGCCCCTCCGGAGTATGCACACCCCTAATGAGCGCAGTCGACTATATATTTATGGATTGGGCGACACACCGCATCGGTTATTATAAGGTACCTATTGAGCGTGAGTGCTGATTGATGAGGGTTGAGTCATTAGTGACTGAGAGGATTGCCCGAGGGGCTATATACATGAGTGATGCTTTGCCCGAGGGGATTGTTTTTATAAAATTACTGTTTTCACTCTTCTTTTATACTGAGCCTCTATTGAAAATGATGAATAAAACTTTTAAATAACTTTCATTGAAAGTGGAGTTTTTACGAGATATTCGGAATTTAATTACTGATTTGATCCTGTTATTTCCACTGAGGTTTTTATGCTATGAGATTTATATGATTTTTAATGCTCGTCACTACACTCAGTCTTTAGTTATAATTGTTACTTACTGAGTTGGCGTACTCACGTTACTCCCTACACCTTGTGTGCAGATTCAGGTGCCAGGGTATCCGAGTGAGAGCTGATCTTCTCCTTTTCAAAGTATTCCGAAGATTTGCGAGGTAGTTGCATAGCGTCCGTAGCCTTGCCTTTTTCCTTCCTATCTTTTAGCATTAACTTTTCTCAGACTCATCTTGTATTAAGTAGAAAGTATCAGACTTGTATTTTTAGTTGCTCATGACTAGTTACTCCGGGATCGGGCGGTGTTTAATTTTTTACATACTTCCGGTTGTTTTGAAATTCTTAAACGAAAGATTTATGATAATATTTGATTAGTAAATGAATTAATGAAAAGTCCTTTTATGCTATAAGTAATGAATTGGCTAGCCGAGTACTGCGATAGGCGCCATCACGGCCAGGGTGGTTTGGGGTCGTGACAAGTTGGCATCAGAGCCTAGGTTACGTAGGTCTCACGAGTCATGAGCAGGTTTAGTAGTCTTGTGGATCGGTACAGAGACGTCTGTACTTATCTTCGAGAGGCTGCGGAACCCTTAGGAAAAATCTCACATTCTTGAATTATTATCGTGCGAATCCATTAATTCAGCCAAAAGCGTAACTCTTTGAATTCCATTCAAGTATTCAAATGCGCATGTGAGCGCACGGTATCAACGGTGCATCGACGACTTGTGATTTCCATGGGTGAGGTGCGAGATTTGATTTTAGCATGTTGATAATGGGCTAGTCTGGAAGACTTGAGGCCGGGTTTTGTCAGTGGCTTGAGTGCAGAGGTGTTGACTGTGTGAGCACGTGCTTTTGGATTCATATGTTCGGTAATGTCCCTATTAGTGGAAGTGATGGCTGGATTGCTATGTGATGAGTATGATGTGACTGCAAGATGTGTTCATATGATTTGAATATGACGAGAAGGGTCTGCTTGAGCGTGGAAAGAACTATTTTTGTGCTTGATTTCCAGCTTGATTTGATGTATAGCTCTGAGTCATGGGTGTGTTGAAGGATCTTTTCATGTTGTTTAGTTGGGGAGTGAAGTAGATTTCATGTCGTGATATGAGTTCATAATCAGGAAGATTAAGTGATTGCTTGATGTTTATGACGGTGGAAAGGTATAAAGAGATGTTGGTTTGAGGCGAAGCAGGTGGGTTATCTCTTGAGGAGTGTTCTATGTTTTGTGTGATCCCTATGTTGTTTGTTGGGAAGTCCTCTTTTACAAGAGAAATATACGTGTTGCAATTTGAGTTTGGACCGCTTATGAGAGTGGGCTTGACTGTTACGAGGGTGAAGGCGAGATTTGCAAATGATTTGAGATATTATATGGGTTGTGTTATATGAGCTTATGAAGGATTTAGTTGAATATCACCGTGGTATTGTGGCGGTGATAGCGTATAGGCATTATGAGTTATTTTTTGTCTTGATTTATGGCTTTGAGCCAAGTGGGGGAGTTTGCTAATGATAAGCTTATTGCACGATTATGTGGTGTATTGGTTTCAATTCGAGGTATACTTGTGAATCTGTTATAACCTGTAAAGGTGGAGTTTGAGAATGACTCGAGTAATGGAAATTTTAGGTACATGTTGTAATATACTCTATGGGTAATTGGGTTCTATTGAATGTTTGAGTTGTATCTGTAAAGGGTGTAGTGGGTGCAGAGTGGGAATTTGCCTGGTTTCTTAGGGGTTTGGGTTACTCCCTTGGGTGTTGTTGTGTTAATGGGGTACAAGTCGTTCGACCTATTTGATCAGTTTAATTGAGAATTGCATAGAGTGGGTGACTTTCGAGAATGGTTCTGATGGATTCAGGGTTTATATGTTAAAAACAATATTGAATCTTCAAGATGTGTATTTGGCTAGAAAATGAGATTTTCATTGGAAGGCGTCAAGAATTCTGATATTTCTATATCATTGTGGATTCTACATTCTGGTATCATGAAATGGAATAATAGCTTAAATTCATCAAAAGTCCCTTTAGAGTAAGTATTTGAGATGTGGTACTTTGGGGTGCTTAAGAGATATTCAGCGGTTTATGAGCCTTAGGGCGATGTAGTCTGTGCTAGGGTCTCGCGTGGTGATTTCTAGTTGAGGATTTTAGTACCATGGCAAGGAGAATAATCAATTAGAAGGTAACTCAGAAGGAACTCGGAGATGTAGGATAGCTTGGTAGTAGAATGGACCGGCATCGTAATGAGTAAGATCGATTCTTTGGGTGCTTATGATATGGTAAGGTTCTACGTGTGATTCTTAGTAGTGCTCTTAGGTTTTGACGTCTTGCGTAACTTAGTTGAGTTAGAGGTATTCAATCCTGATGGATTAGATCAGTACAATAGGTTTTAGAGGGTTCTTGATGGTCTCTAATATAGATGAGATGTATATTTCCTAACTGGTGCGTGGGGCATGCGGCATATTGTAATTTTCTCCAGAATAAAAATCAAATGGAAAGTATTAACTGATTGAGTATGTAGTTGCTTGTGACCAGAGTGGATTTGAGGTTTTCGTTTCGTTCATATGGTGGCATAATGGGTGCGATGTGTGATGTAGTATTGAGATTACATGTGAAATGTCACAATGCGATTTGGAAGGAAGGTTCTGAATTCTTAGGTATCATGGACGATCTCAGATGATTAGATAGATGATGTTACATTTAGATATGGCTTAATGAAGGTATAAGTTTCATAAGAGGCAATGTGTTTTGATGTATGGATACTTCATTGGTGTGGCGGTACTCTCCTTGTTGGTTGGCTGCGGGAATTCAAAATTTGGCCTTGTAATACAAACAAATTGTAGGGGTATCCCTCGTGGTATGATCGTGTATTGGGGAAGTATTAGGCATTCAGGCGACGGAGTTGAAATTCAGATATGATGATTTTTGTGCTCTGAGGGTTTGGAGTCTGAGAACTCGAATGAGTAGATGATTTCATAGTTGAGGGTTGTAGAGACGTATCCAAGGTTAGTCAGAGGTTAGTGTGTGTTGTGATTCAGGCATTATGGACCTTCAGAGGGTCATTTGTCAATTGTGTATGACCAGATTGATTTGGGGTTCATTAGTAGGCCCATTGGGGATAGGTGTTTTGCACCGAGTTGGATTGATTGGCTCCATAGTGCTATTGTGAGGGGAATGACAGTTGATGGTTGTTGGGCTTATCTATGTTCTATGATGATTTATGAGTTACTCTTCCCTGCTATAGAGGAGGTGTGATTCGTTGGTTTTAGGCACACATGGTGTGGTTCTATTGTGGTCTTATAGCAGGAATTGAGTAAGGTAACTAATTGGGTATTGCAGGATTGAGACGTATTTGTTATGTTCTTTCGGGACCGTATGGCGTGGTATCGTCCGATTTTCCGTGGTTATGGTAATTTACCTTGAGTACCTGATGTTGGATTTCGCATGGTAGTTGATTTTGAGCAAGGCAGAGGGAGATATATAATATGGACCAACTCTTGGATGGGGTCGCGCATTACGGCGAAATTATGTTGAGATATGATCCTTGTGTGTTAGATTCGTGCATTTTGGTTCTGCGGTGTGTTAGGAGTTCTTAGCATTGCGTTGTTGTGATACCCGTTGATCTAGCGGGACAGTTCTCTAGTTGATGTCATTTTTTCATGTTTAAGTACATTTGGAATGTTGCTTATTAGTGCACGGGCTGCACGATTGTGGATTTAAGCCATATTGATATGTCATGTCGCTAGAGTGGTTGTGGTATACGAGATGAGGTTGTCGGACCTAGAATGGGTACTTACGGATGTAGTTGCGGTATATTTGGGAGGATATTAATGCTGATCGGCTTAGATATTTTGCTATATTTCATGTTGAAGAGAGGGAGTTCCATCACTTGTTGATCTGACGTATGATTTTGGGTTTCTGTGTGTCTCTTTCATCATTGGAAGTATATGAAGGTGTTAGAACGGGTCTCTATTTGTTAGTAGGTTATTATCGGCACTTGGTTGCTTGAGCAGCTGTTATGACTAGAAATTTTTGCTATGAGCGTTTGAGTGATGTGGTATATCATGTGATTTGATTTGGGTTACATGAAAGGTTTGATATAGCTTGTCCGTATTTATACAGTTTATATATGTGGAATTTTGATCTTATAAATTATTTCAGAAGTGGAAATTTGGTTCTAAGGTTCTTGGGTTAGGTTGGATTGCGAAAAATTTCATATGTGTTGTGCTATTGGACCTATATGGGATGGGGTGATGTGGGGTCACCCCCGAGTATGTGTATGGTTGGATTACATGGCAATTTTGATGGTTTTTGGAACAACTCTGGGCACGTTCAAGGACAAACGTATGTTTAATTGGGGGAGAATGTAATAACCCGATCGGTCGTTCCGAGAGTTTTAGCCACGTTTCCCCTATTTCTTCTTCGTTATATGTGGTTCAACTCTATTATGTTGTGTCGGGTTGGTTGGCTCGGGTTCAGAGTGATTTTTTAGAGAAATGAGACACTTAGTCTCTTAAGTTGGAAAGGTCAATCGGAAGTTGACTTATGGGTAAACGATCTCGGAATTGGGTTTTTATGGTTCAAATAACTTCGTTAGATGATTTTGGACTTAGGAGTGGGTTCAGAATGTTATTCGGAGGTCCGTGGTAGAATTAGGCTTGAATCAGCGAAATTGGATTTTTGGCAATTTCCGGTTGGCAGTGGAAAATAAGCTATCGTGGTCGGAATGAAATTCTGAAAGTTTGAATAGGTTCATAGTGTCGTTTGTGTTATGTGTGCAAAATTTCAGGTCAATCGGACATGGTTTGGTTGGTTTCGGCATCGTTGACGAATTTCTGAAGTTAAGAAATCCTTAGGCTTGAATTAGGGGTTAATTTGGTATTTTGATGTTGTTTTGGGTGATTCGAAGGTTCGACTAATTTTGTGTGATGTTATGGGATGTGTTGGTATGTTTTGGTTGAGGTCCCGAGGGCCTCGGTTGAGTTTCGGACCATTTCTAGACCATTTCTGTTTGCTAGTTTTTGGCTTCGGGGATGTACAGTACGATAGCATAGATTTGGCAGCATTAGCATAGAGAAAATTTTGAAAAATTTAGTTGTGCTATGCGATTGCATAATTCTTACCGCGATCGCATAAAGTAAAATCTATGGTGCAGTGACCCGACTTTGGAAGCTTATACCTCACAATCTATAAGGAATTTGAAGATGATCCAAAAAAAAGTTGTAGCCCTTGATGTCTAGTTTTCAAATGTTATTTGGAGTTTTGTACAAAAAGTTATGACCATTATACTAGAGGTTGTCCGAAAGAGTTGGAGAAGGTTGTTGGAAAAATTTGTTATACGCGATCGCATAGGAATGACCGCGATCACATAAGGTAAAAGAAGAGCTGGAAATTTTCGTGCTTCGTTATCGCATTAAATTTTCCGCGATAGCATAGGGTAAATGCCCGGGCAGAGTATAAAGTACTCTATTTCGAGGGTTTCGACCATTTTTGCATTTTTTGAGCTATGGAGCTCGGTTGAGGCGATTGTTGAAGGAATTTTCAAAGAAGTAATTAGGGTAAGTGTTCTTCACTTAATTTTGGTTAAATTCCATGATTGTGTCTTGATTTTTGTCATCTAAATTGGGAATTTGGGGTAAACTTTGGAGAAAAATGAAGGAAATTGGAGAGTTTATTTTGGGAAATTGAACGACCATTTGATGTCGGATTTTGATAAATTTGATATGGGTAGACTCGTGAGCGAATAAGGATTATAGTTTTGCGATTTTTTTGGATTTTCGAGACGTGGGCCCGAGGGCCGGGTTTGACAAATTTCGGGATTTTTGATTTAATTTGACAATTTTCGCGTGTGCTTTGTTCCTTTAGCATGTATTAATGATATGGTACTGATTTTGGATAGATTCAGGGCAATCTGAGGCCGAGTCAAGTGGCAAGGGCATTGCAGAGTAGATTTTCATCCGATTTGAGGTAAGTAACGATTGTAAATCTAGACCTGAGGCTATGAAACCCCGGAATTTCGTACTATTTTAATAAATGAGGTGACGCACATGCTAGGTGACGAACATGTGGGCATGCACCCGTAGGGATTGTGACTTGGTCCGTCCCGTGGCAACTGTAGAGTTGCATATTTTGATAAACTCTATATGATATCCATGTGTTTTAGAAATGATATTGTTAACTTGGGTTGAATGCCATGTTTTGGGCATTTTGCTGCACTATTTGGACCCTGAGGGGTATTTTACTACTATCCTCACACTGTTTTGATAGAAAATATATTCTCAGTCATGAGTAATACTTATTTATTGTTTAATCTTGTTCATCACTACATTTTAGATATATGAAAGTTATTTTGGGCTGAGTCCCCTAAGTTGTACTGAAATGCCCGAGTGGCTTGTCAGGTTGACGACTGAGTGACGTCAAGGACCGGATTGTGAGGATAGTTAGGGATCGAGTTGCACGCCGCATATTTATATATACATATATGGATCGGGTTGCACGCCGCAACGATATTAGGTCAGGATGCATGCCGCATCGATATAGCGCTTGGGCTGTAGGAGCCCCTCCGGAGTCTGTACAACCCCTGTGAGCGCAATCAACTATATATTTATGGATCAGGCTGCACGCCGCAACGGTTATTATAAGGTACCTATTTAGCGTGAGTGCTGAGTGTGAGTGTTGATTGATGAGAGTTGAGTCATGAGTGAGTAAGAGGCTTGCCCGAGGGGCTATATATATGAGTGATGCTTTGCCCGATGGGCTTGTTTTTATGAAATTTTTGTTTTCACTGTTCTTTTATACTAAGCCTTTATTGAAAATGTTGAATAAATGTTTTAAATAACTTTCATTGAAACTAGAGTTTTTACGAGATATTCAGAATTTAATTACTGATTTGATCCCGTTATTTCCACTGAGGTTTTTATGTTATGAGATTTATATGATTTTTAATGCTCGTCACTACACTCAGTCGTTAGTTATAATTGTTACTTATTAAGCTGGCGTACTCACGTTACTCTTTATACCTTGTGTGCAGATTCAGGTGTCAGGGTATCAGAGTGAGAGTTAATCTTCTCCTTTTTAGAGTATCCCGAAGATTTGCGAGATAGTTGCACGGTGTCCGCAACCTTGCTTTTATCCTTCCTATCTTATAGCATTTACTTTTCTCAGACTCATCTTATATTAAGTAGACCGTATCAGACTATTATTTTTAGTTGCTCATGACTAGTGACTCCGGGATCGGGCAGTGTTTAATGTTTTACATACTTCGGCTTGTTTTGAAATGCTTAAACGAAAGATTAATGATAATACTTGATTAGTAAATGAATTAATGAAAAAGTTCTTTTATGCTATAAGTAATGAATTGGCTAACCTAGTACTGCGACAGGCGCCTTCACGCCCAGGGTGGTTTGGGGTCGTGACAAGTATCATGTTACTAATCCAATTCGAAATTGGATTTAATTAAAAAATTCTTTTATAAATATTTTATATAACACCTTTTATATAATATAAGTATTGATCATATATCGCATACATTTTAAACCAAGAGATATAATTCAATTTTCTATTTCAAATAAAAAGCTTCAATTTGTTAACAATATTAATTATATTCTCTGTGCTAGCAAAGAATATAATAATATATTTTCGACTAATAAAACTACATTTATTTGACTAATTAAATTCTTTATATTAATTGTCAAATAATAAAGTAATTAATCCTTTAGCAAAGATTAGAACACTCGTTAGTGCGCGACCCCATAGGTTCAATAATAAGCCGAAAGTAAATTGATCACATAAATATACTAATCAAGGGTGGCGTCTAGCAACTGTGATGACCCAAAAGGTCATCTTATGTAAATTTAATTATGACTGTGTTTCGAGGCCCCGAAAGCCTCCGTTAATCTCCCCTCGATGTGCATGCGCAGCCCGGGCGTGTAGCCGGGAAGCCTTTATGTGGAAACTTGATAAAGAGTTGAATTTATGATAATTAATTGAATAAAGTTGACTTTGGTCAATATTTTTGGTAAACGGACCCGGACCCAGACCCGGACCCATGATATGGCAGTCCCGGAAGGTCCGTAGGAAAATATGGGACTTGGGCGTATGCCCGGAATCGAATTCCGAGGACCCAAGTCCGAGAAATGAATTTTTAAAGAAAATTATTTTCTGAAAATAATAAAGGCTTATGAAAATGAACCTCGATGTGAAACTTGTGCTGTCGGGCCCGTATTATGGTTCCGGAGCCCGGAACAGGTTCAATATGTGTTATTTAAGTTATCTGTGAAATTTGGTAAGAAACGGACTTGATTTGACGGGTTTCGGATCAAAATGAGAAATTTAGAGTTATGGAAGTTTTGAGGATTTTCATAGAATTTGAAATTTTGTTTGGAATGTGATTTTATGTTATCGAGGTCCGAATGAAATTTCGAGACCGGGAATAGTTCCGTTATGTCATTTATGACTTGTCTGCAAAATTTGAAATCATTCCGAGTAGTATAGGCCGGTTCGGAGCATTGAAATGTATTCCAGAATCTTAAGTTCTTAATCTTGATTCAATTTGGTTTTGGGGTTGAATTCTGAGTTTGGTTGTTGTTTTCCGCATTTCGGAAGTTCGAGCGAGTCCGTATCATGAATACAGACTTGCCGGTTCTTTTGGACGGGGTCCCGAGGGGCTTAGGTGAGTTTTGGACCCCCGGGAGCTAAGTTGGAAAAACCAGATTTTTGCTGTCTGGTTTCCTTCTCTGTGATCGTAGAAGGTTTGTCGCGATCGCGGAGAAAGAATTTGGCTGGGCTGCTGATTGTTCTTCGCGATCGCAGTTTCCTCTTCGCGATCGCGGAAGGCTGGACTCCATGCCTTCACGATCGCAGCCCTATCCTCGCGATCGCATAGTGCCAAGCCAGGGCCGGGAACAGTTACTCTTCGCGATCGCACGACCTCTGCCGCAATTGCAGAGGTCTGGCCAGTTGGCCTTCGCGATCACATGGCCCTTGTCGCGATCGCAGTGAAGGAATTCCTGGGCAGTTTTATTAAATATGGGACTTAGCCTATTTCCTCCATTTTCATCTTCCTCCTCAAGTCTTTAAAGAGCTCTTCAAGGAACCTTCCACCACTGTTATTGAGGTAAGTAAATTCCATGGTTTTACTAGTTTCAACATCAATTCCTAATTAAATTCCCCTACTAAATTATCAAAAATCATGGAATTAGGTAGTAATTTTAAGGCTCTTGAGGATTTTGGGATTTTCCATTTTAGGCCATGAATTCAAGTAGAAATCACACATTAATGATCCTTAGGCTATGTGTGAGCGATCCCTTAGAGAATTTTCGGAATTTTAACATGCGGACCCGGGGTTGGAATTTGGAAATTCTTCAAGAATAGCGATTTTATTGAATAACTAAGATAATTTCCCACATTTTTGCATGCACTGATTTAATTGTACACCTTTTGGCTTGTTGCGAGTCCTGAGGTGTAGAGCTCGGTGTTTCTGGCGCAATTGTGGTCCGAGGGGTAGATTCGACACGAGGCGAGTCTCCTTTCTAACCTTGTAAGAGGGAATTGTCCCCATAGGTGATGTGTATGCTATGTGTAAATTGTTTGGGGGCTACGTACGCACCAAGTGACGAGAGTCCGTACGTAGCGGCTATCATTGTTATGTCTGGGTAGTTAGGCCCACATCATGTCTTATATGCTTCCTTGTAATGCCTTATATGCTTCCTTGTAATGCTTTATATGATTCATTGTGATGCCATATGTACTATGAGATCATGTTTTGTATAGTATTGTTCCTCTGAGGCTTTATGGAAATTGTGGAATTGAAAGGAATTTGTTATGGAAGGTAAGTTTTATAAGATATTGTGTGTGCATGTGACCGCTTCGCAATTTACGTTCCACGAGCGATGTGTGATTCCCTCACTCTTATGGGAGTGGTACGTACGCCACGGCGGATTGAAAGGTGCACTTTTGGGACGGGCCGGTCGATCCCCGGTAGTGCACAGAGATGATATAATTAAGAATGCACTCTTGGTACGGGCCATTCGATCCTCGGCAGTGCATGGACGAAGTTGTACTATGTTATGTTATGGTTACATTGTAAGACGCACTTTTGGGATGGGCCAATCGATCCTCGGCAGTGCGTAGATACGATTATGGTAAGCATGCACTTTTGGGACGGGTCGGTCGATCCCCGACAGTGCATAGCTATTTTTCCTTATGACTCCGGCCGGTTGTCTTATTCCTGTGTGCGCATGATTATTTGGAATTGTTTTCATGGATTTTTACTTGTATGAGATATCTTTGGGAAAGGAAGTGGCCATTGTTATTGTTCTAGTATTTTCTTGGATTTCTGTGCTTTAATACATAATTGCTACTCGCTGTCTTACCATCCTACTACTTTATTTTATCTTCGTTATATCATGCTTTTGGACCTTAGTGAGTGTCAAGTCGACCTCTCGTCACTACTTCTTCGAGATTAGACGGGATACTCACTGGGTACATATTTATTTTAATATGTACTCATGCTGCACTTCTGTACTTAACTGTACAGGTTCTGAGGCTGGTGCATCTGGTTATCAGACAAGATCCTAATAGTTACCGTAGCGGACTTGACTTCACGGTGAGCTGCTTCCTCTGGCGATCCCCAGCAGCACCCTGGAATTTCATTTACTTTTGTTATTTACCCCGTCTATTTCACCCAGACTGTGGATTTGTATCTATATGTATCTTGTGTATTCTGATAGTTGCCCGCGACACTCGTGACACTAGTTCCTGGCACACACGTAGTGTATATTTTGGGTTTTGGGTTGTATAGGCATACATATGCTTTATCTCGGCCATGTAGTGTTATGATTTTGTTTTCATATCAAGCTATCTTCATGTTTAATTTTTTTAAATTGGTAAATATTGATTTTTTTAATCAAATGGGAAGGGTAACACCTAGTGTAATTCATATTGGCTTGCCTAACCCCGTCGTTGGGCGCCATCGCGACCTGCATTAGAAATTGGGTCATGACAACGTGGTATCAGAGCCCTAGGTTCACGTAAGTCTCACAAGTCAAGGGCAGGCCCAGTAGAGTCTTGCGGATCGGTACGGAGACATCTGTACTTATCTTCATGAGGCTATGGGGTGTTAGGAAACATCCCTTTATTCATATCCTGTCGTGCAATCTATGATGTACTCAAACTTATTCTTCTATTCTCTCACAGATGGTGAGGACGCGTGCATCCGATGTTTCTGGTTTGGGAGATGTCGCTTCCCTTGCCGCCCGAGGTCGGGGTAGAGGTAGGGGTAGAGCACCTGCTCAAAGTAGGGGATGAGGGTGTCCCAGAGCTATACCAGTGGCACCACCAGAGGACCCTATTATGGAGGAGCAGGATGAGGTGCCTCCAGTAGCACCTGCTCCAGTTGATTTCATGACGGGGCCAGGCTTCCAGGAGGTCATGGGCCGTATGCTGAGATTCATGGACAGTATGTCCCAGGCTGGTTTATTTCCAGCCGACCCTGCTACTTCTCAGGCGTGAGGGGGAGTCCAGACCCCTACCGCTCAGGCCACAGGTCAGGCAGAAGCAGCATGTCATACCCCGGGCACACTGCCCGTCGGTGAGGTTCAGCCCGTGGTAGTAGCCCCAGAGCCTAGGCCAGTTGCAGAGGGTGACCAGCAGAAGATGTTGTATAGATGGACCCGACTTCGCCCTCCAGTATTTGGGGGTGAGCGGGGTGAGGATGCTAAGGATTTCACCGATAGGTGCAGGGACAAACTGCACAACATGATGATTTTGGAGTCCCATGGAGTGGATTTCACCACATTTTAGTTGGAGGGTAGAGCTCGCAGGTGGTGGTAGTCATATATTCTCAGCAGACCAGCAGATTCTTATCCTGTCACTTGGGATCAGTTCGTGCAGGTGTTTCTAGACAGATATATTACACCCTCTGAGACAGAAGAGTTGTGGCGTCAGTTTGAGCAGCTAGAGCAGGGGCAGATGACGGTGACAGATTATGAGGCCAGATTTTCAAAGTTGTCACACCATGCACTTATGGTATTGCCTACCGATGCCGAGAGTACGGCGGTTTGTGGCCGGGTTGCATTCAGACATTATGGACACCGTGGCCCGAGAGGTGGAGATGGGTACTCCTTACCAGCTTGTAGTTGAGATAGCTCGACGGATTAAGGGGTATAGGTTGAGGAGTAGGGAACAGGGTCAGCAAGGCAAGAGGGCTAGGTTCTCAGGGGATTTCAGGGATGCTCCGGCTAGGAGAAGAGGTCAGTTCAGGGGTGGTCAGCCCAGCAGGCTTCCATATTCAGCACCTCCACTACCTCATCGAGGTGGTCCAGTGAGGCCTCAGTTCAGTGCCATGCCAGAGCGTTCCTATCGTCCTCCAGCCACTCAGGGTTCACCTAGTGGACACTACAGTCGCCAGAGATCCTCCGGTTCTTATTTCAGTGCTATGCCCGAGGGTCCACATCGCTTCTTGGCTATTCAGGGGTTTTCCTCTTCGGGGCAGCAGGCTATGGTACCTAGAGGTGGAGATCTAGGTCATATGCAGAGACAGTGTTCCAGGCTTCAGGGAAAGGCAGTGCAGCAGGGTTATCAGCCTATGGGTTCAGCACCAGCAGTCCGACAACCTAGGGGTGGAGGACAGGTAGGCAGGGGTCGTCCTAGAGGGGGAAGCCAGTCATGGGGAGGTCAGTTAGCTCCTGTTCACTATGGGGGAGTTATGTCTTCAGGAGCCTCAGCCAGATTTTATGCCATTCCGGCCAGATCAGATGCAGTGGCCTCAGACGCCGTGATCACAGGTATTATCTCAGTATGTGGTAGAGAGGCTTCGGTACTATTTGATCCAGGATCCACGAATTCATACGTTTCAGTACTATTTGCTCATTTTCTGGATGTCCCTCATGAGTCCTTGGGTTCTCCTATATATGTGTCCATTCTTGTGGGCGATTCTGTTGTGGTAGACCGGGTCTATCGGTCTTGTGTGATCACTTTCTGCGGTTTCGATACCAGAGTGGATCTTTTATTGCTGGATATGATTGATCTTGAGGTTATCATAGGCATGGATTGGCTATCTCCTTATCATGCTGTGTTAGATTGCCATGCCAAGACAGTCACCAAACCTTGTAAGAGGGAATTTTCCCCATAGGTGATGTGTATGCTATGCGTAAATTGGTTGGGGGCTACGTACGCACCACGTGACGAAAGTCCGTACGTAGCGGCTATCATTGTTATGTCCGGGTAGTTAGGCCCACATCATGTCTTATATGCTTCCTTGTAATGCCTTATATGCTTCCTTGTAATGCTTTATATGATTCATTGTGACGCCATATGTACTATGAGATCATGTTTTGTATAGTATTGTTCCTCTGAGGCTTTATGGAAATTGTGGAATTGAAAGGAATTTGTTATGGAAGGTAAGTTTAATAAGATATTGTGTGTTCATGTGTCCGCTTCGCAATTTACATTCCGCGAGCGATGTGTGATTTCCCCCACTCTTATGGGAGCGGGCCATACGCCACAGCGGATTGAAAGGTGTACTTTTGGGACGGGCCGGTCGATCCCCGACAGTGCATAGAGATGATATAATTAAGAATGCACTCTTGGTATTGGCCGTTCGATCCTCGACAGTGCATGGACGAAGTTGTACTATGTTATGTTATGGTTACATTGAAAGACGCAATTTTGGGATGGGCCGATCGATCCTTGGCAGTGCGTAGATATGATTATGGTAAGCATGCACTTTTGGGACGGGCTGGTCGATCCCCGGGAGTGCAGAGCTATTTTTCCTTATGACTCTGGCCGGTTGTCTTATCCCTGTGTGCGCATGATTATTTGGCATTGTTTTCATGGATTTTTACTTGTATGAGATATCTTTGGGAAAGGAAGTGGCCATTGTTATTGTTCTAATATTTTCTTTAATTTATGTGCTTTATACATAATTGCTACTCGCTGTCTTACATGCCTACTACTTTATTTTATCTTTGTTATATCATGTTGTTGGACCTTAGTGAGTGTCAAGTCGACCTCTCGTCACTACTTCTTCGAGATTAGACGGGATACTCACTGGGTACATATTTATTTTAATATGTACTCATGCTGCACTTCTGTACTTAACTGTACAGGTTCTGAGGCTGGTGCATCTAGTTATCAGACCAGATCCTTATAGTGATCGTAGCGGACTTGACTTCACAGTGAGCTGCTTCCTCTGGCGATCCCCAGCAGCACCCTGGAGTTTCATTTACTTTTGTTATTTACCCCATCTATTTCACCCAGACTGTGGATTTGTATCTATATGTATCTTGTGTATTCTGATAGTTGCCCGCGGCACTCGTGACACTAGTTTCTGGCACACACGTAGTGTATATTTTGGGTTTTGGGTTGTATAGGCATACATATGCTTTATCTCGGCCATGTAGTGTTATGATTTTGTTTTCATATAAAGCTATCTTCATGTTTAATTGTTTAAAATTGGTAAATATTGATTTGTTTAATTAAATGGGAAGGGTAACACCTAGTGTAATTCATATTGGCTTACCTAACCCCGTCGTTGGGCGCCATCGCGACCCGCATTAGAAATCAGGTCGTGACTACAACACTCCTTAACGACCGGATAGCATGAAGTATACAATTTACTATCAAGAACTAGTAGAAGAATAATGTAGTATTTCCTTCTGTCCTTATAGCTCCGAGTCACCCTAGGATATGGTTCAACTGTCAAATCTTAATAAGCGACCTGCTATATGCTCGTGTGAAGTATAATCGACCATTGAATGACCCAAGAAACTCTTTTCTTCTTTTCATTCATTTGCCCTGGCCAAGGTCTTAATTTGGTCGTTTATAATTCATGACAACATAGAGCTTAAACTCATTACCAAGAGTTGACAGATTCCATCTTGATCAATCACTAATTCTACAAGTATTTAATCATACTCAATATCCTTACAACTATCACATGGGGTCCAGTATCAAAGCACAATAAATAACTTGTCAATTACGATGACGATCTCTGGTCAAAGGAAGTTCTTACATTACATCCTTCAAGAGAATATCCTATTGACAATTTATGGTAATTCTAACCATTAGGAATTATCCAATGAGTAGTTCAATGATCATATTGTTATATGCGTCATCTATCTATGTGATTTAGTTAATGAGATCAACTAATATTTATCCAATAAAGACGATCACATAAATATTGATCTAACCATATTCCTACGATCAAGAACAAATTTAGATTAAATTATAAGAAACTGCACTCTCATTATCATGATCTCGATCACAATGTCAAGGCTCAAAATTTAATCAAGGACCTTATCTAGTTAATCAAAGAATTAATAATAACTATGGTAAAAGAATATCATATGCCATATGTTTACCCCGAAAATGGTAATTACAATTATATTTAGTTAAGTGGTTCTAAAAATAGGTGATTTATCCTAATACCAGTTATCGAACAATCGTAGCTAAGTGCGTTAAGATGGAATGTAATGAAAGTAATTGAAAAGTTAGAAAAGAGCAAACCCGAGCGCCTTAGGACGAAGGCTCGATATCGACCTCGAGGGTTTATGAGATCGAGGTTCGGGCCTAGGTCACGAGATCGATGGAGCTATAACAGGCTTGTGTGCCTTGGGACACGCTATTTATGATCAATGATAAGCTATGAATGAGGAACAAGTAATAGGAAATTCTAAGAGTGAGTAAATGAGCTAGTAAATGGAGACAGAGAATGTTTTTGTGCCTTGTATTAAATAAATGTGTCTTTTCAAGATGAAAAGTATCCATTTTTTATAAGAGGGGGAACCCCAACACAGTACATAAGCATTGATTGCAAAGATTCGTAGCTGATACTTCTATTTAATGTTTGAGTACGACATTGTACTTTGTCATAGAGCTGCCTGCCTCAACCTCTGTGTTGTCTTCTCACGTCGACCTCAAACTTGTACTGCCTCGAGGTCAGATTGTGGGAGCGTCCGAAGCCGAGCCTCCGACCGTATCCTGAATCTCATGCGAATATGCCACCGTACACTGTATCAAATGTAGAAATCGGTTGTAACGAGCCGACCAGTTGTTTTGAGCTCTATCACGTCGTTCCGCGGTTTGAGGCCACGAGCAGCTTCATTTCAGGTATTATGACCTGTAGGTGTGGTCGAAATTGAATTTCGGGAAGTTCGGAGTCAATTTAGGAAGAAAATTCTCATTTTGGAAGCCTTAAGTTGGAAGAATCAACTAAGATTGGATTTTTGAGTAAACGACCTCCGAATCAGAATTTTAAGGTTCCTGCAGGTTTGTATGATGATTTCGGACTTGGGCGTATATCCGAATCAGGCTTTGGATAACCCGGGAGCGTTTCAACATATATTGTGGAAGTCAGTATTTTTGAAGAAATTTCTTAAGTTTGGCTTCAAGCGCATTTCAGTGATATTGATGTCCGTTTGGAATTCCGAGCCTGGGAATAGCTTCGTATGGTGATTCTGGAGTTGGGAGCGCGATCGGAACTGAATTCGGATGTCCGTAGGTTATTTTGAAGTCATTTGGCTAAAGATAGAAATTTTAAGGTTTTTGAGAAATCCGACCGGTAGTGGAAATTTTGATATCGGGTTCGGAATGCGATTCCGAAAGTTAGAGCAGGTTCATAATGTCGAATGTGACTTGTGTGCAAAATTTGAGGTCAATCAGATGTGATTTGATAGGTTTCGACATCAAATGTAGAAGTTTCAAGTTCTAAAGTTCATTAGTCTTGTATTGGGGTGCGATTCATGATTTCGACGTTATTTGATGTGATTTGAGGCCTCGACTAAGTCCGTGACATGTTTTCAGACTTGTTGGCACGTTCGGACAGGGTCCCGGGGGGTTCGGGTGAGTTTCGGGTGGTTTCGAACCATTTCTAGGCCATTTATAGCTGCTGGTTTTTGGCTACAGTAGTGTGCTACGCGATCGCGGGAAATGGCCGCGATCGCGATGAGTTAAATGAGAGAAACGGGCCATTGAATCGCGATCGCGGAAAGCCTTTCGCGATCACGTAGAGGAAATGTTCTGCTTCACTGACTCGACCTCGGAGGCTCATATCTCACAATCTATACGGAAATTTGAGATGATGTAAACATTAAAGTTATAGCCCTTTGTGTCTAGTTTCTAGAAAGGTAAACCATTTAGCATTTGGATATGTGTACAAAGAGATATGGCTGTTACACTATAGGGTTTCCGGGAAGATGAAGAAGAAATTTGTGTTGCACAGGGCTGACTTTAGCAACTTATATCCCGAAATATATAAAGAATTGGGAGATGACTAAAACATGAAAGTTGTAGATCTTGGAGTCTATTTTTGCAGAATATTAAACCATTCGTCATTTGGAGTTTTGTGCAAAACGTTATGACCATTCTACTAGAGGTTGTCCGCAAGAGCTGGGCATTTGTTCTTCGCGATCGCGAAGAGCAAATTTTGGGCTGGAAATTTTTGTACTTCGCGATCGCGATGTGTAAATACCTGGGCAGAAGTTATATATCGATGTTTCGGCCATTTTTAGCATATTTTGAGTTATGGAGCTCGGATTGAAGCGATTTTTAGGCGATTCTCACCATATGAAATGTGGTAAGTGTTTTCTTCATAATTATTAGTTAAATACATGTGTATATATGGACTAGAACATGGAAATTAGTGGAAATTAGTTGAAATTGTGGGTTTTTGGTAGAAGACCTAGAGATTGGTATTTTGGATTTTGACCACAAAATGGAGCATGAAATTAAGAGTAAATTATATATTTGAGGTAGTAAAGTCATGGGTAATCATTATCTTCGAAAAAATTTGGAATCCGGGCACGTGGGCCCGAGGACAAATTGGTCAACTTTTCGAGTGGAGTTGGGAATTTATATAATTTTAATTGTTAACAAGTATTAGAGTATATTTTCATTAGTTTGCCGTTATTTGGCTAGTTTCGGAGCGTTGTGCAATGATTTGAGTCATCGGAAAGGCTTGAAAGCCGGTTATGGAATTTCGGAGCGAGGTAAGTCTCCTTTCTAACTTTGTGAGGGGGGAATTGTACCCATAGGTGAACTAAATGAATATATGCTATAGTTTGCGGGGGCTACATACGCACGAGGTGACGGGAGTCCGTGCATAGTTACTGTTATGTCATGTCCGGGTAGTCTAGGACCCACATCATGCATTGCGTTCTTTCTAGAAATGGATTATATGCTTTATGAATTTATGATTTATGAAAC
>ML253137.1:0-22761 GCA_005239495.1 Nicotiana undulata | reverse complement strand
GCTGCGCACGCATATCGAGGTAAGACTAACGGAGGCTCTCGGAGCCTCGGAACACAGATATAGTAGTTTACATAAGATGACCTTTTGGGTCATCACAGAATTTTGCCTTGGTAACAAGCAAGATCACACTTATCATCAACTAAATTTGGATGTTTCAAAAAGAAAAATTGCATTTTAATTAAAAAAATATAAACATAATAAACGGTGACCACTAAGTATAACTTGAGAGATTTACTCATGGTCGTAAGAGATCTATGTCATGGTCGTAAGAGATCTATGTCATGATGTATTGATGTTTTTTTGTGTGATTCGAGGGTTTGACTAAGTTCTATGTGGTTATATGACCTATTGGTATGTATGGCTGAGGTTCCGAGGGCCTCAAGGTGATTCCGGGTGGTTATCGGATTGTTTGGAGTTGGAGAAGTGCAGCTGAAGCTGTTGCTACTGGTGTTTCCGCACTTGCAGAGTGAGAACCGCAGGTGCGAGCCCGCAGAAGTGAAGCAGGAGCCGCACATGAGGCCAAGAATGATCTAGGCAGGGACCGCAAGTGCAAAGATATTCCCGCACCTGCGAGAGACGCAAATGCGGGCAGCTGGGCGCGGATGCGAGAGGGATCCGCAGGTGCGATGTTGTTTCCGCACCTGCGGTGTTAGCAGGTGCGGTCTTTGGTAGCAGAAACGGAGGCAGTGGTTTAAGTGACTTTATGCAGAAGCAGAGTTTTGACCGCAGATGCAATGTCGCAGAAGCGACAAAAGGATCGCATGTGCGGTTTTGTTGGGCAGAAAGTATAAATAGAGGACTTCGGGAATTTTTTCCATCTTCACATTTTGGAACACAGACTTTGGGGATTTTGAGGAGATGTTGAAGGGAATTCGAAGTTTATCACCAAGAAAAGTTCCTTGAGCCTAATTATCCTTAGTAATGGTGTTTTCCCATTGATTTTACACTTAATTTGTGAGGTTTTGAAGTGAAAATTGGGGGTTTAGGGCTTGGGGATTTGAGAGTGAACTTTGAGATTTTGGAGGGGAAACTGAGGCTGGATTTTGGTAAATTTGGTATGGATAGACTCGTGAGTGAATGGTCTTTCGGGTTTTATAATTTTTGTCGGATTTCGAGACGTGAGCTCGGGGGCCGAGTTTGAGCCGGTTTCGGATTTTGGGCTATATTTCAGTAGTTTTCTTGTGTAATTGATCCTTTTAGCCAATATTTATTATCTCGTATTGTTTGTGACTAGATTCGGGGCATTTGGAGGACGATTCGAGAGAAAAAGGCATTCCGATGTAGGATTTCTACGCAATTGAGGTAAGTAACAGTTTTAAATCTGGTCTTGAGGATATGAAACCTGGAGTTTGGTATGATGTGGCTGTTTGGAGGTAATACACATGCTAGGTGACGGGCGTGTGAGACACCGTGAGGGATTGTGCCTTGGTCTGTCTCGTGAGACTGTAATGTCTAGTAGCCTTTTTGTGCTTATATGTATTACTTGTCTGCTAGCAATTTGATTGGCTTCCATGTTAGAAATCATGCTTAGGCTATGTACATGCTTATGGTTTTTATACTCAGTCATAGTAATTCTTGTATATGTTTACCTCAGTCTCTGTTATTTCCCTGCTGATACACTATAGCATTCTGATTGGGCTGATTCCCTCTCTCTAATGATGTCTTTGAGACTAGAGAGGTTCATGACTGAGTGAGGCTGAGGGCCTGTTTGTGAGATATTGTACCTTAGCACGTGAGCTGTCCGTGCGGATTATTATATGATATGGTAGCACATGAGTTGTTTATGCAGACCTTGATATGTTATTATAGCACGTGAGTTGTCCGTGCAGATTATAGCGCTTGAGCTGTAGGAGCCCTACGGAGTCTGTACATCCCAATGAGCGCAGGTACCTAATAAACGTGTGTAATTAGGGTTGAGAGCGGAGTGTTGAGCTATTGAGAGCTTGAGTGACAGTACCTTGTAAGGTTGCATCTGTCTCCTTTGTTGCTACATTTAGCTGATTCATGCTATTGTTTGAACTTTCAGAAACTTGTTATATTTGGTTTTACTTGAACTTGGTAAATATGCAATTGATATGACTCATGTTACCGGCATTTACTCATGTCTACTCTTAGATTTTGAAAATTATTGAAATGAACTATATTCTCGTCACTGCTTCTCAGTTCCTTATTTATTTCTATTACTTGCTGAGTTGGTTGTACTCATGTTACACCCTACACTTCATGTGCATATCCAGGTGTGTTTGATCACGAAAATCGTTGAGTTCGGGCGCGATCGAGTACCGGAGACTACGAGGTAGTTGCCGCGTCCGCAGGACCTTGTCTCTCCTTCTATATTTCTTTATGTCTTTTATTGATACTAAGACATTGGCTGTAATAGTTTGGTTATCTTGATGCTCATGACTTGGGGATAGTTTCCGCATTTATCTCTAGTTTGGTTATCTTGATGCTCATGACTTGGAGCGGAACCCTGGATCTATGTGGGAACCGCACCTGCGATGGTGTTTCCGCAAATGCGACCAAAGGAGCGCAAAGGCGAAATCACCGTGCAGAAAATAGGGAATTTCAAGGGTTTGATTTCATAATCCATTTTTGGACCTAGAGAGCTCGTTGTAAGGCAAAATTTTGAGAGTTTTTCAAGGAAAACATTGAGGGTAAGAAATCCTAACTCGGCTTTGGTTAAATTACACGAAACTATTGTTGTTATTATCATTTAATTAGTGGTTTGAGTTGGAAAATTGGGGAAAATTGTGAAAGCTTCTTAGGCTAAAATTTGAGGATTTGAAAGGCGATTTGAGGCCGGATTTTAGTAATTCTTTTATGGTTGGACTCGTTATCGAATGGGTGCTCGAATTTTGTAATTTTGGTCGGGTTTCGAGACACGGCTCGTGTTGACTTTCTGAGTTGACTTTTTATTTCTTTGTATAGATTATAATATTATTGTCAAATTAGTTTCTTATAGTTTATATTTATAGTATGAAGTTGTTTTGGCTAGATTCGCATAATTCAGAGTTGGATAATCGAGGAAAAGGTCTACTAGTGGATTGAGTTATCGTAATTTGATGTAAGTGACTTGCCTAACCTTGTGTGCGGGAATTACCCCTTAGGATCTGTGTTGGTTTGTGATAATTGTGGTATGTGAAAGCCATGTACGCAAGGTAACGAGTGTGTCCACGGGCTAAATGCGGAAATTTACCGGTTTAGCAATGTGGATTCCTTTCGTGCCTTAATTAAGTTACCTTAGCATGTTATAATCATCGTTTCTAGTCTATTTTCACATGCTTTACTTGTCCTATCTTGTACTTGTTAATTTCTCTACATGTTTAGTTGATTTTCTTGTTTCCCTTATTCCATATTCATTGTAATCTTTTAATTCTTTACATGAAGTTGTTATTCTTGAATTATCTTGTTGTTGAAAGAGACATTGAGTTATAAAGGCCGTGATATACATTGAGGCAAAATTTTAAGTTGTGAAATACTATTCTGTTGAGTTATTCACTTCCGGTTATTATTGTTGAGACCCCTGTGTACATTGTGGTTGAGCATGGGCTCTTTATTGTGAACCCTTGTTATTGTTGATTTCTTTGGCAAGTTGTGATATTGGGCACTTGAGGTGCCACTTATGATATGTTGTGATATTTATACGTATGCGGTGGTATAAGATTTTGGGGTTGAAACACATGCGATGAGATAAGGCGGGCTTGATACACGTGGCTAGTAGGAAGTACTAAAAGTCATGGGGTGTGATAAAGCGGGCTAAAATGCGGGATGCTATATAGGAAAATAATTTTCAAAACTAAATGCAAGGCTCCCGCGGTGATATAAGGAAAGATTTTGAATTATTCTTGTGATTTAAGACTACGAGGTGGTACCACGGTGGTGACTCTTGTTGGTATTTCTCTATGGCTGCACTTGTCTTTGGTTATTTTGTTTCCTTAACTTGTGATTCCTTGATTTCATCGTGTTGCATTATTTGTTGTAGTTCCGTGCAGCTAACCCTGATTTGTTATTTGTTGTTTCAATTTTATTTCTATCATTACTACACTGCCATGCACTTGTATAATTTTCTTATTTAATCTAGTAGGTCTTGACTTGACCTCGGCACTACTCTACCGAGGTTAGGCTTTGCACTTACTGGGTTCCGTTGTGGTGTACTTATACTACGTTTCTACAAACTTTTTGTGCAGATCCAGGTACCTTCAACCAGCCTAGGTATTAGCAAGTGCTCAACTACGAAGACTTTAAGGTATATTTGCCGGCGTCTGCAGGCCTCAGAGCCCCCTTTACCTAAATTTCTTTACTTTATTATCCTTTCATAGACATTGATGTATAGGATCATTCAGTACTACTACTTAGAGCTTGTGACTTGTATTCACCGGGTTTTGGGAGTTGTACATGCTGAGTTGCAAAGTTTATTTATATAATTGCTGAGTTTGAGACTTTAATTATTACTTCAGTTATTTCTGCATGAATGTTAGGATTACCTAGTCTTAGAGACTAGGTGCCATCACATCATCCTACGGAAGAGAAATTGGGGGCATGACAGTCCCTCTTATGATTGCCAAGGCTTCTTGTTTTGCGTTTCAAGCTTTCCAGTAACTAACTTCACATCCAATTTCATTATGAACCAATTATTTTACCTCTTTTGGTGTTGGTCTTTGACCTGATGAATCAAAAAATTTGCACGATCATTTCGTCAACTACATCATAAGAAGCTTGTTTATTGTACTTTGCTGCACTCTTAATCCCACAATTATGCTCACCATAGTAATTTATAACGACAAAGTGTGACGAATTAGCTAACTTCACAACACGCACATGCCAAGTGTGACAAATTGCATGCGGTAATCCTCTCTCAGAGTGACACGAATGAACTTCTCTAGAAATAGGTGTGAGAACTGATCCCAGTTAAGTGCAGTCCAACCAGCTGGTCTAGTTAACATATAATCTCTCCACCACCTCTTGGCGGAACCAGACATCTACAAAATCTACCTCATTGGTCTCAATTATGCTGATGTTCCGTAGCCCCTCATGGCAGTGGTCTAGATGATCATGTGGGTCCTCAGAAGGTGCACCATTGAAATGAACAGGAAAGACCTTGGTAAACTTATCCAACCTCAACAATACCTCAGAAGACATAGCGGGCCTATCACCGGCATGTGCCGCAACAACCAGCTGAACCACCCCAACTAGTGGGGCTGTTGGAGTCTGATACTGGGGAGCCGCCTGCTCCGGAGTGTGAGTAGCGGGAGTCTGTGCTCCTCCCCTAGCTTGAGAGATGGTTGGGGCCACTGGGAATGTACCGGTCTGGGCTACACTCTCCATAAGGCCACCAAACGAGCTAGAGCGCCTTGAAGCATTGGAGTGGCTATAATCCTCTCCGGGACCTGAGCTGGCCCGACGGATACAGTCTAAGTTGGAACCTCTTCCTCGTGATCAATCTAATGCTCCACTACGGGTGTTGCTGATTGAGTTCTAGGCTAAGCTCTACCTCTTACTCGGTTGCGGCGCGCTACCCGATCCCATTGTACAAACATAATCCTCCCTTATTTCACTATATCAATACCAAGAATAACATATAAAATTTGTTGTGGCGCACAACCTGGTCCCACCATATAATCAGAATCAATGGCATAATACTCCCTTATTTGAACATATCAAAATCACATATAAAATTCATTGCGACGTGCAACCCAATCCATAAACAAAATCAAGAAATGTAATCAATTCAACAACTCAATTCACAAGACTCTTCACAATTAAGGAATATGAAGGCAAATCCATAAAGGACCTCGTACCAAATCAAGGAAAGCTACAATTAATAAAAGGCAACAAGACATGCCAATATATGATAGTTAAAGTGTACAAGCAAGACAATTAAGGCAAGTAGCAATGAATCATGGAAGCAACAAATATTGTAATACGAGAGTAATAAGTGACAAGTAGCAAGTTAAGGCATAGGAAGCAATTAAAGCAAGTAACAGTTACGACATGGAATAAACAATCAATGAAATACGGGCAAGCATGAAAACAATTATTTTGACGGCGTATATACACTCGTCACCTCGCATATACGCCGCTACACATGTAATTCACATAACACATACCTCAAGGGTTCCTATTCTCTCAAATCAATGTTAGACCCGATACTTACCTCGCTCCGCAAGCAAATTAAAGCTTAATCGGGGCCTCTTCTCTAAAATCCGCCTCCAAACCATTCGAATCTAGCCAAAATCGACTTAGTAACATCAAACAATGCTAGGCAATCAATTACAATACATAAAGTTAAAATATTTACACTTTTCCCAAAAACTCAACAAAAGTCAATCCCGGGCTTGCTGGTCAAAACCCAAGATTCGGACCAAAACCAATTACTCATTCACCCTTGAGCCCGAATATGTAATTAGTTTTGAAATCCGACCTCAGTTGAGATCTAAATCTTAATTTTACAAAAAAGTTCAAATTCTTCCCAAATCCCTAATTTTCTACATGAAAAAGCATAGATTAAGGTTAGAAATTAATATGTGTCAAAGAAAATGGAAGAAAACAAGTTAAAGTACACTAACCTATGAAATGGTGATGAAATTTCTCTTGGAAATCGCCTTTAAGCCGAGCTCTAACGAGAAGATGGTGAAAAATGGATGAAATCCCGTTTTTGGGATATTTAATTGTCTGGGCGTCAGGCCTTCTTCGCATTCGCGAAGCACAGCAGCCTGATACGCGTTCGGAATGTTCCTCACGCGTTCACTGAGGCTTCTCCCCCTAGGCCTTCGCGTCCGCGTAGAGTAGCGGCGATGCCCCTTTCCCAGGCCCATAACCCTACGCGTTCATGAAGGGTAAATCCCCCAATGCTCCACGTTCACGACCCACCTATTGCGTTCGAGATGAAGAAAATCACCCCAGCCCCAGTTTCTCTTTCGCGATTGCGAAGCACAAAGCACCAAGTGATAGTAATAGTGAAAACCAACAATTGCCTAAGTCCAAAAATCACCTGTAGCATATCCGGAACTCACCTGAGTTTCTCGGGTTCCAAACCAAATATGCAAAGTGTAACAACATCATATGGACTTGCTCGCGCAATCAAAACATCAAAATAATGTCGAGAACCACGAATCGGACACCAAAAAATTGTAATTTTCAGAGAAACTCAAGCACATGAAATTTTACAACCGGACGTCCGAATTACGTCAAATCAATTATGTTTTGTACCAAATTTCGCAAACAAGTCATAAATACTGAAATGAAACTATACCAAGTTCCAGAACTGAAATCCGAACCTGGTAGCAGCAAAGTCAACCTTCGGTCAAAGTTAGAAATTATTTAAACTTTTCAATTGCTAGTTTTCAACAAATTACGTTAAGTCAAGTTAAGGACTTTCGAATTCGATTTTGGGCATACGCACAAGTCCCAAATCATGATACGGACCAGATGGGGCCGTCAAAACACTGCTCCGGGTCCTTTTACATAAAACGTTGACCGTAGTCAACTCAAATGAGTTTTAAAGCACAATTTCACATTTTCATCAATTTTTCTCATAAAACCTAGTCGGAAAAAAGAAAACGAACTGTGCACGCAAATTGAAAAAGGCTAAACAGAGTTATTTGAGATCTCGGAAAACATAAATAAAAGGTAAAATTATAAATAACCTATGGGGTCATCACACACTATGTATAGGGATTAGAGCTTAAGCTTTTGTCTTCGATATCTTAGTTGTAGTTTGTACTCAGATGACTTGACTTTTGCAATTTCATAGATGCAAATTACAGTTGAAGCCTTCCTACGAATTTTATACTTTTTTTGTAATTGCTTTTATGAAGCCAGGACCTTCAGAAAAAAGATAAACATCAAGCTTTTTCACGTCTTGATAAATATCTATATAAAAGAACTTACTCTTGAACCAAATGTCCCCCAACTTCATTGGTCTTTCTAGTTAAAAAAAGAGTCCTCAGATGAAATCATAGGCAATTTCAAATAAATTGTTTCGTCAAAATTATAACTCAGAAAAGTCTTGAATGATTGTGATGTATACCAAACTAGACAATATTTATCAAAATCATGTTGCAGGAATATTTTTGTCCTATAATTTAATTAGTTGCCGGTAGCTGACAGCCATTTTTTCATAAAGTTGAACATTCAAGGTCTACTCATTATCTTTTGAATAAAATACATTAATTCGGCATCTATATAACATTAAATAATTTAATTTAAAAATAAACATATAAAAATAGAATAAAAATCAAATAATTATAATCAATTGATACTCCCAATCTTTATTTGCGTAACACATATACTATTAATTTGGTATAAACATCCTGGATGACGAAATTTTTTCAGTGGAAAGTCATTTCCTTACATTTTTTTATAACAATTTGACGAGATTGCTAATTTGTTTTTTTAATTTTATATTCATAGAAGAATGACATAATTCTTACATCATGTAATACTGTTAATAAACAATCAGTACCTGTTTCTTACATAATGCTTTGTTAGTTGACATTTTAGCTGATTGAAATTTTCAAATACTCCACTGAATATTTTAATTAACGAAAATGTTCGGTATCCTTCATGTCAAATTACAAAGGTTGGCAATGTAAATTATCGAAGGAAAATTTTCCTATTATTTATCAAGTTTAAGCTCTGTTGCACATCCTGGCAAGATATGTTAAAAATAATAGTTAATCATCCAACTCAATCCATTAAAAATGGGTTGGATAACTGACTTTTTTAAATCCGGTCGAATATGAATAATTATCCATATTATCCATTAGAAAAATGAGTAACCAAATGAATAACCAATGGGTAAAATATGGATAATACAATTATTGGAAAATTATTTCAGTAATGTTCTTTTGTTGCAAGGGGCAGCAAATTCATATTAGAGCTTGAGGCTAATGTGAATCATGAATGGATAATATGGTTACTCATTTTATCCGCCGGTTAACAACTACCTGTGTTAAATATGGGTCGGACCGGATAATTTATCCGTTTTTTCCATTACTCGTATCCGACCCGAACCATATCCGATCCGATTCGCTCGTTTGCCACTCCTATGCGCGTATAATATATTAAATTTTTTGTATTATCGTATTAAGTTAAGTTGCAAATAACATGTAAATTTTTATACAAAACCTGATATGATAATTTAATAAACAAAGCGATAATCTGGATTCTGGTATAACTAGTCAAGCTGATATTTAAATAATAATTTTATATAAACTTAAACGTAGCTTCCCATTTAACTCTGCAAACATCGCGAGTATTATTTTTTCCTATTTTGGAGGATTGCACTTAAGTTTCTTTTTGGTGACTTCAAATATACTTGGTAATACTCCATAGTTTACTTTTGTTCTAATTAAACGTTTTTTTGAAGCTGTGGTAAGCGTCAAGAATTTTATTTGTGTTCCAATATCCACTAAAATAGGATAACTTCATTTGTATATTGTATGGGCCAGAAATTAACTTAGTTATGATAAAAACCATATATCAGTATTAAGAGGGCCTTCCTGAGCTTCCACGCGTCAATTAGTGTGACTTCAGCAAGAGACAAATTCAAGGTCGGAGTGACCTAACGAGAGATGAAAGGTTAGGTCGAGGAGTCAAAAGAGATCAAGGTCGAGGACGAGCACTCTTCTTAAATAGAATAATAACGACTAGTTTTAGAACAAGACTTTAAAGAGAATATTAACTGTAATATTCTCTGGATTTGTACTATTATGATTTTGTGGTACATGTTCTCTTATAAATAGGCAGAGACATAGTTATAGAGGACATGGAACACTCACTTGTAAGACAACACATTAACATTGAATCCGAATGTTCAAAGGCCCATCAATCATTATCATTGTTAGAAAGAATACTAAAGAATCTCATCATTTTCGGGTGACTCACTTGCTTTTATTTACTTAAATGTCATTCTTTGCTATTTATTGCTATTAAATTTTATCTCCCTCATTCTTGGATCATTGAATATTATAGTGATGTCATCATATTATACTTGTATTGTCTTACCATACAAAATCGGTTAAAACATCTTTTGGATATTAATATTATGTAAGATTAACTCTATTTTAAAGAAAATCTAATTGTTTAAACCTATATCTAAATTTTGGGTCAAACAGTTTGGCTCCCTCTGTGGGGATTTCTAAGCTAATATTTTAGTTTCCATTAGATCTACAACTCACGTGATTTGCTAAACTAACGAGCCACAAAGATTTTCTCCTTCTCTGCACGTATAAAAACTTACATGGCAGATAACCAAGGAAGCGGAACTAGCGCGATAAGTTACGTCCAGCAACCTCATGAACGCTGTCCCCCGGGTGCGAAAGGTCGCCTCCCTCTCATTGCAGCACAACGAAACCAAATTGAAAAGGGGTTTCCACGTCTACAGGAAATGGGATGCCACCTTCCATGAAAAAGCTCTCCGAAGCATGGTTGACCGATACCTTAATAAGCATGCTCAACAAACAAGCTCCATGAACGACAATAGAAACCGTGAGAGTCCACACGGTACAACGGGGGGACGAACAGGGCAATCAACCAAACCCACCAATGTCATGTAACGACCCGATCGGTCGTTTTGATCTCTAGCGCGTCGTTCAGCAGTTTGAGGACATGAGCATCTTCGTTTCAGGTATTATGACTCGTAGGCGCGGTCAGAATTGAATTTCGGGAAGTTCGGAGTCAATTTGGAAGGAAAAATTCTCATTTCGGAAGCCTCAAGTTGGAAGAATTGACTAAGATTGGATTTTTGAGTAAACGACCTCGGAATCAGGATTTGAAGGTTCCATCAAGTTCGTATGATGATTTCGGACTTGGGCGTATATTCGGATCGGGTTTTGGATAACCCGGGAACGTATATTGTGGGAGTTAGCATTTTAGAAGAAATTTCATAAGTCTGGGTTAAAGTGCATTTCGGTGATATTGATGTCCGTTTGGGATTCCGAGTCTAGGAATAGCTCCGTATGGTGATTCTGGAGTTGGGAGCGCGATCTGAAGTGAATTCAGGGGTCCGTAGGTTATTTTGAAGTCATTTGGCTAAAGATAGAAATTTGAAGGTTTTTGAGAAATCCGACCGGAAGTGAAAATTTTGATATCGGGGTCGGAATACAATTCCGAAAGTTGGATCAGGTCCGTAATGTTGAATGTGACTTGTATGCAAAATTTGGGGTCAATCGGACGTGATTTGACAGGTTTCGGCATCGAATGTGGAAGTTTGAAATTTCAAAGTTCATAAAGCTTGAATTGGAGTGTGATTCGTGGTTTCAACGTTGTTTGATATGATTTGAACCCTCGATCAAGTCCGTGGGATGTTATGGGACTGAATCGTATGATTGGACAGGCTCCCGGGGGCCTCGGGTGTGTTTCGAGGTGGTTTCGGGTCAATTTTGAGTGATTTGTTGTTGTTGTTTGCTGGTGCAGCTGGTGTGCATTGCGATCGCATCCAGAGGAGTGCGATCGCAAGGAAGGAAAATTGAAGGGATGGAAATTTGGCTTATGCGATCGCAGGTGGCGGAGTGCGATCACGAAGAGGAATCTGGGGGCTGCTGGATTGGCTTATGCGAACGTAGAGAGAAATGTGCGATCGCGAAGAAGGAAAATTAGGAGGACGCTGGGAATGGCTTATGCGATCGCATGGAGAAGATTGCGATCGCGTAGTGCAAAATTTGGAGGCGGCAAAGTTTGACCTATGCGATCGCATAGAAGGGTCGTCTGCGCAGTGAAGTATTTTAAACGAGATTTTGGCCATTTCTTTCATTCTTTCATTTGGTGTGGGCGATTTTGGAGAGATTCAAGAGGAGATTTTCATCAAGCAACTCTAGGTAAGTGATTTCTTCCCATTTTTGAGTTAAATACTTGAGTTATATATGCATTAGACATGGAAAATTGTGGGAATTTGGGATTTTTGAAGAAAGACCTAGAATTTGTAATTTGAAATCTTGACCACGAATTTGAGCATGAAATTATGAGTAAATTATATTTGATCTAGTAAAGTCATGGGTGATCTTTATCTTCGAAAAATTTAGGAATCCGGGCACGTGGGCCCGAGGGCGATATTGTCAACTTTTCGAGCGGAATTGAGAATTTATATAAATTGAATTTTTACAAGTATTAGAGTATATTTTCATTGGTTTGCCGTTATTTGGCTAGTTTTGGAGCGTTGTGAATTGATTCGAGTCATCGAAAGGGCTTGGTAGTCGATTATGGAATTTCGGAGCGAGGTAAGTCTCCTTTTTAACCTTATGAGGGGGAATTGTCCCCATAGGTGAACTAATTGAATAAGTGCTACTATTTGTGGGGGCTGCGTACGTATGAGGTGACGGGAGTCCGTGCGTAGCTACTATTATGCTTGTGTCTGGGTAGGCTAGGACCCACTAGAATACTTTACTTGTTATACTTGAAATTTTGCTAATGAAATCAGACTTTTAATATTATCGAATTAGTAACTGAAAACATAAGAAGGTTAAAGTTTATTTTCCTTAATCATCTAGAAAGAGAATTGATTCTCCTAGGATAATTGTTTCCTGATAAAGCATGTTTTATTTGTCGTACTTGTAACCTTATCGATGAAATTAAAAATGATTACACCTTATCGAATTTTGACAAATGAATTCCTAGAAAAAAAAAGACTTAAATACTATCCTTGTGATCATTAAAAGAGAACTTTGTCATTTCTTGGGTAATTGCTTCCCTGATATAGTAGGGGTAGACTGTTTGAATGTGTATGCTTATGTGTGACCGCTTCGCAATATATATTCCATGAGCGGAATGATTCTTTCCACTACTCTCATGGAAGCGGGCAGTATGCCACGGCAGGTTAATAGATGCATCTATGGTTCGCGTCGTTCGACTCTTCGGCAGTGCACATTTATTATTGTTGGCTCGGGTCGTTCGACCCTCGGCATTTCCTGCGCATGATATATGCTAAATACCATCTGTGATTTGGACGGTTAAATTGCCTTAAAATGTAAACTGCTAAATGAAATGACGGAAAATTGAGAATTTATGAATTTATGGAAACAATTGTTCTTTCATGTTATTATTTGTTATTTGACTTTAACACCCATGCTTGACATCACACATTGATTATATTTAATTGACCTTTAGCAAGTGTCAAAGTCGACTTATCGTCACTACCTCTTCGAGGTTAGGCGGGATACTTACTGAGTACACGTTGTTTTTGTACTCATGCTACACTTATTGTGCATTTTTATTGCACATGTACATTCATAGCTAGTGGATCTGCTTGACGCAGTGATGTGGCTGACTTAGAGACTTAGACGAGCTACACCATCCGGAGACGACCTNCCGTCGCTGGAATTGAGATCTTATTCAAAGAGAAAGATCTCAAATATCTGGAGTTTCTTTTTGTATATTATATGGATCAGCCGGCAGAGTCTCCCTCAGATGTATTGTATTTTTATTTTAAATTCCTTGTCCAGTTTGTACTCCGGACAAGTATTGTAGTACATGTATAATTCGAAATCTTAGTGAAACACTGGATTTCTTATCTCATGTCTGATTTTCGTGAAAAAAATACCAATTGAAGTGGAGGGTTTCTTCAAACAACAAGGGTATGGGTCAACTATTCAATCAAATGATATTGAGCATGTTTCTCATCTCTTCTTGAGAAACAAGTGGGTTATTTCTTTGCAAAACTGTGCTCAATTTCATATGTGGAAATTCCGCCAAGATCTCTTCGTTAGTTGGGGGAAGAATCCGCCCGAATCGGATTTTTTGAGGAAGGTATCGAGAGAGAATTGGATTTGGTTAGACAATGTGTGGTTGGTAAACAAGGATCGGTTTTTTAGCAAGGTACAGAATGTATCGTCAAATATTCAATATGACTCCACAAGATCTAGTTTCGTTCAAGTAAAGGATTCTAGCCAACTGAAAGGATCTTCTGATCAATCTGTGCTCATGCACTTGTGACACCGGGTTCTGAGATGTGTTTGGGATGTATTTTATTAAAAATGGTTTGTTAAACTATCGTATTTACTTAGCGGATTCTTATTCGATTATTATGTAATAAAGTAAAAAGTAACGATTTTCAAATACTAAAACAGGAATTTAATTTATCTATTTAATGATTGGCTTGCCTGACAATGGTGTCCGGCACCATTATGACCTTATGAATTTTGGGTCGTGACATGTCAGGTATAACTCATAATATTACGAACAGTGAAGGTGACAACGTCCTCGTCTATGTTAAAAAGAATGGAAGAAATGGAGAATGAGAACAAAACGCTCAGAGACCAAATGAAAGAACATCGAGAACGAGTTGACAAGATATCGGGGGGCCCTAAGCTACTACCAAAAAGGGACGCCGGCAGGTTCATAGAGCAGCCGGATAGTGAGGAAGCAGTCCCGCATGCCATACCAAATACCTTCAAAATGCCACCATATCTTAGGATATACGATGAGACAATCGACGTTGAAGAAATAATTGATTGTTTTTTCCTTTTTTACCATTAGTAATATTTGTTCTTGAAGATAGAGATAACACATAAATAGAATAAATATTCAATAAAGAGAGATCATATCTTAGACATAAATAAGGGTAGAATAGTCTATTCCCTTTCCTAAATAGTATTTTTTGAGGAGCGTGTAAAAGATAAATACGACACATGATTGTCACACCTCCTTTTTTTCCCCGATAGGGTGGGATAAGGGAGTTTTTCTAATTTAAGTGACATAATCGAATTTTGGATTATTATGTAATTTCAGAGTCGCCTCTCGGATTTATTTATGGTGTTCCGAGACACCATTTATTTGTTTTTTAATATCCCAAATCGAGAAAATTTTTGACTCCGTTAAAAAGTCTACGAACCAGAAGATCGAGTAAGGAATTATGTTAACCCGGGAGAAGGTATTAGGCACTCCCGAATTTCGTGGTTCTAGCAAGGTCGCTTAATGATTTATACTTGGACTAAATTGTTTAATTACTGATTTTAATACCTATGTGCATTTTACACTTATACCGCTTCTAATTATTCATTTGTATTTAATGAATTATCTTAAGACGGGTTACATATGTGTATACCCGTTTGAAATTGATGAGTCAAAAATTATGTCACGCGTACGTGTACACAATTCACGACACTTGATTCATTTAAGAAAATGGTCAAAGTCGCGCAAGCGCGTATTTTGGTTTTATTCAAAAATCGAGATCATGTCACGCAAACATGTACGTAATCACGGTAATAATTGAAAATCCGCTCCTAAAGGCATCTCTACGAATGTTCATTTTTTAAACTTATTTGTGTCACGCGAACGTGCACACAATTTTAAGAAAAATGTTTGTTACTAAAAAAAAAGGTTATTTCATTCAAAGTTACACGAACATATACTTTGATTTTTTTATTTTGGAAATCTTAAGCACATCAATTGAAAACTAATAATATCTAGCTAAGGACGGGTCTCAAGCGTTTTATTATTTTTGTAGCATTGTTTTCCTAAGTAATTTTTTTTTAAATATTAATGTAAGGGTCAAGGAAGTATTTGGACTACAAAGTGTTGGATTATTCAAAGTCGTCTAGCAACTAATTGTTATAGCCCCAAAAATAAAGAAATAGTCTGGCTAAATGTATTATAAATTTGGCCCAGTTTCGTGCTAAATACACTGGGTTAGTCACGTTTTTAACAATTTCTAAAGGAAAATATAGCATGTCCAGCTCGAACTTCATTTATACAAAAACGTCACATAGAAAAATCATTGTATTTAAACTTAAGCTGATAATATTTCTAAGTTGTGACCGGATATTATAAGGTTAGGTGACAAATAGAATTATAATTGCCATGTATAATGTTTAGGGCTTTTGAGTTCTGGGCCGTAGAGGGTAGGCCCAGTAAGCACTGTTTTCCATACCTCTTTGGGGTCTTCATATTTGAGACCCACTAGGAGGGTCACCGCCCCAGCAACTGTCCTATTTATTATAGGGCCCAAGGTGGCTAAAACTTCTTGCAATAATCTGGCCCAGAAGACATGAATATCATATTTACTCTAGCCTAACATTACACTTTAAATACAATAAATACCATATTTAACAAGCGTCCAACTAAAATAGTACTGAAATATTTCAGGCGTTATATTATACAACCCATATAGTGAATGAATAAAAGCTACTCTAATCTTCAAAATTAGTACTAATAGCTTCACTCTCTTCTAAAGTGGTTGACTGGTGCAAATAGCCTATATGAAGGATAAATCTGCATATCAAAAACCTTCAATGTAGACATGAGTTTATGTGATACTAATCCCTATATTTATTTATCATATAGGCAGAACTGTATCCAACTAAGAGAGAGCACCAATAGCAAATTTCAAAACTAAAAGACTGAACACAAGAGACCAAGCATTGACTTTTCCTGTACAGATTTAGCGGACAACATGCTTATACAGTCGAGATGATAGTCAAAACTCAGATCAGGAAAATAAATGACAACATATGTGAGACAACTAATACATGTGACTAAATCTAAAGTTGACCATGAAGATAGGATTAAACAAGAATGTTTCATTCAATATAAGGGTATGATTACATACCTAAGATTGAATAAAATAACAGGAAAAAGATCAAATAAAGGACAATAAGCAAAGAAATTCAGAGCTTAACCAGCAGCAACAAAACTCAGCAATAGCCCAGTGTAATAATACCCAGCAAACCAACCAAGATAAACCCAATTTTGACAAAAAATCCACAGCAAAAGAAACCAGAACTAAACAAGACACTGAACCAGAATTTTTGTCATAATAGAAGGAGTTTTCAGAAATGTTTTGGTTCAAAATCAATGTGGGATCAGACAAGGACTTCTGAATCTCAAAAGTTCTTTATTTTTGTGTGAAGGAACCTTTTATACTAGACCTATTTTGAAAAGAGGTCATGCTGATTTTGTAGAATGTTCTGTATTTTTAGTGCATTTCGTGTGTTTTCAGAATGTATGTGTGTGTTTTTCAGAGTAATAAACCTATGAGTAGTCTGTATTTTTCAGAATAGGTAGTGAGTATTTTTCAGAATCTCTAGTGAGTATTTTCAGAATCTCTTGTGTTTTCAGGAGGTGTAATCTCTATTTTTTGAATGTCTCCTTTATTTTAAGAGTGTGTAGTCTATATATAGGCTACCTAGGGTGAGTATTTTTTTATGAATATTCTTATCCTAATTCTGAAATAGTACAGTCCTTATAACAGCCTTGGTACAACTGTCCTTCTTATCCTATATTTCAGCATCTTTTCTAACAACGGGGACAGTTGTACACTTTTCTAGAAGTTTCTTCTAATTTTCTACCCTTTCTAACTTCTGAAAATTTATTTTTTACCCCAAAAATCTGATTTAATTAGTTTTTCTTATTTTGTTTGGTCCTTTATCTTTATTCTAGAAGTTTCCTAGGCAGTTAGCTAGAATTCCTATACTATCCTGATACACCCATGTAATTACCCCTTTATGATCCAAGGCCTGGGCCACATAGTTGACCAACTTGGGCCTAACTAATTTAGGCATTTTTGCCAAGAATCAACCATTATTGAGTTCCTGAAATCAGGTAACTCGAGGCAGCTTAGATTAAAACTATAAGCCTAATTAGATGTCATGAAATTTGACTATAATTAACTAATTAGGTAACTAGACTTTTTAATTAATTCTAATGAAGAAGCTGAATATTGAACTACTTCAAAAGTAATTGAAACAGTCCTAAATTAATTAATTAACAAAGATTAGTAGTTAAACCTAAGTGATTATTTTCATAACCTAAAATAGAACAAATCCAACAGTCCTAGTATTCATGATTGACTAACAAGTCAAAATTAAATGATTAAATCGGAAATTAAATCTAAATGAACAATTCAAATAAACTTAAGCATGCATGATTACTATAGTTTGGAATCAGTTAATTAATACAATATCATAAATTAAATGACTACTTTTAAACAGAAAACATTAAGGGAAATAAGACAAAGGAAAGTATGAAAAAATTAAACTAAAATAACTAATTAAGAAATAACAGAAGTTAAACCTAAGCTACATAAATCAGAAATCGAACCAAGGCCAAGTAATTCAAATAACGCTAAAACATGTATGATTAACTATAATGGAAATTGATTAATTAATATAAATCAGTAGCTAATCGACTATTTCGGAAGAGAAAACAATCTAGAGAAACAGGATAAAGAAAATATGAAATCCTAAACTAAGAGCCGAAATCAGTTAAGTCACAAAATCAAAAATTAAACCTATATAACTAATTTCAAATTTAGCACCTAAATAAAGAAATTAAAGTCAGGGAAGGTACCTAATCTTAGCCGGAAAAAGTTGGCCGGACTTGGCCGGAATTTGGCCGGACTTTGGCGGGTTTGAAAATGATTCATAGAGCAATAACCTGTTATTGTCAAGAGCAATCGACTCATGTGAGTCTGAACCAAAGAGCTGCTCGAAATTATCTGGAATTAGGTTTTAAGTTTTTTTCAGTTTTTAGATCTGAAATTGGTCGAATTTGGGAGGTTTTTGGGGGAAAATAGCGAGATATTACGATTGAGGGGGAGAAAAGGGTTATTTGGTATGAATTTGGGTCGATTTGGGAGTAATCCGCCGCCGTGAGGCGATTTCCAGCGGGGCCGGTAGGGGTTTGAGGGCGGCTAGGGTTTGGGTCTGGGGAGAGAGACGAGAGTGAGGGGGTGTATTCTGAGGGGGTAGGGGTCCGTTTGGACAGTTTTATAGGGAATGGGGAATGAGTTGCGAGTTGTTGGATCAAAACGGGGTCGTTTTGGGTAGGTGGGGCTGGACCGTTGGGTTTTTGGGTTGGGGGTGTTTTAGAGGGGATTGGGCCTGGTTTATAATTGGCCCAATCCGATTTAGCCTTTAAAATTCATATTAATTCTAAAATAATTTAATCTATCCTAATTAAATCACTAAACTATATTAATTTATGAAATTAATTAGTTATTTACCTTTAATATTCTAGCTAATGAGTCAATTTTAATTTATAAAAGGTAAAACCATTGATTAATAACAATAATTATCAAAAGAGCAATTTTTTTGTGATTTTCTTTTAATAATGTGATTAAATTATGTAACTAAGTATTAAATTAAATCAAAGACCTAATAATGCAAGATAATGAAAGTTTTAAATATTTTTGTTATTTTTTTATAAATTTTAAAAATTAAATATGACCATAATGCACATAATTCCTAAATAAACAACAAAATTCACACAAAAAATCTAAAAATAAATAAAATTAATTCATTTATTAATGTTGTAGGAGTATTTTTAATGGGGTGAAAAATTACATGCTCACAATAATATGAGACGGAGGGAGTAATTCGTAAACCACATAAAAAAAGTAACTACAATTTATGAATCTGCTTATTAGAATTTGGATTAAGCATTGTTTTGTACCTATAAATGATCGTACTCGAGTGTCCATGTGAGAATTGAAAATCGAGAAATGTCAAAGACCTAACACACACAACTTGCTTGGACGAGCGTTACCTATTGTATTGTATTGTATCGTATTAATTTTTTAAACACAATATTATTTCTTAAATAGTATTGTATTGTATTGTTAAAGTCATCGTTACATAACAACGAAAATTGTCACTTTATGGAACGACGGACTTGATGTGGTGGCGTCGTTATTGTTTGACCATCAAATAATAATCTTTGGTTAAACTAATTAATCAGTTATTAAAGGGGTAAATCTTAGTTAAAGCTAATAACTACAGATCTTAGAACAACTGTGTAAAAGAAGTGAACAGTGGCATGACGGATTTAATGCACTAGTATTAAATGCGTAGAATGTAATGATATGTTAGAAATATCAGATATTAAATAGTAATAAATGACATTAAAATATTGAATGAGATACATGATTCCTTCTCTGAAACTGATGAATGGCAAAAATATAAGAGAATATTGAATACTTTCTCGGATCTGGTGGAAATGATAAGAGATAATCCAAAAAGGTCAAATCTATTCAGAAAGTTGTTCTTTGTATTTATGTAGAGAGCTTGCTTTTCAAAAGAGTTCTGATCATCAAGAATATTACGTGCTTTTTGTCTTATCTCTCATTCTATTTATATGGGATATTCCCAAAAAAATCCTAAAAAGTACAAACAGAGAGAATATTCAATAGAATATTCCTTCTGAAGATCCCAATACGAAACTAGATGTTACTTTTGTCTGCACTGCTCGACCTCGGCCGTGACTGACCGCTTGGCGCCTCGTTCCATTGATCAGTGGTCGACCTCGGCCGAACCGCCCATAATAATTTTCGAACTACTCACGATAATCATCTCTTCGTGCTGAATTTTCTCATTTGATTTTGACCCATACAGTTAGTCCATCCGCTTATCAGGGTAGTCTTTTGGTCGACCTCGGTGAGAGGATTTCATAATTCGTAGTCGAGAAATTTAGTTGGTGAGGTCGAATGGTGAAAGTCACGGCCAAGATGATAACATGGAGTTTTGAGGGCCACAACTTATTGTGACGTTAGTTCATAATGACGTCACGACGTCATGCGTCATTATTACGCATCTTCCCGATGCATTGCATCGCTTCCCATGCCCCTATCGTTTCAATATTTGTGCATTGGAGGTTGATTTTCTCCATTGGGTCTAGATGTGGATATGTTAAATGAGTATTAATGTGACCTATTTACATGTGAAGTCCTATCAGGATAAGTATGGGTGGAAACCATTGATTTGGAATCAAGACCGATAACGAGGTATATCATAAGTGATTTATGTGTGGACGAGGACTATTAATATGATGGTTACCAATTGAATATGATAATAAGTGTATGAGGCATATCATAAGTGATTTGGGGTCCAAGGAGAGACCTAAGTCTAAGTCAAGTTTGAAAATCATATGATAGACTAAACTTCCAAATGAGCACGCACAAGACCAAACTTTGCACGAGCATATCTACATTTATATAAGGTTTTATTTGATGCACAATCTATCAAATGAAATATCTTCGAGTGTAGTTTCTAATGCTTCAAACTGTTCGTCATTTGGACGTTCCTAAGAGAAGTTATGACCATATTACCAAAATATGGCGGAGGAGTTTGCGGATGCGAAGCATCCGAGGCCGCGTCCGAAAAGAAGGGTTGGAGGTGAAGTGTTGCCATAGCATCCGGGTCAGCATGCGAGCTCCTGAGAGGAGTGAACTGGGGATGCGAAGCATCCAAGGCTGCATCCAAAATCTGGGCCTATAAACACAATTTCGGGGTCTATTTTCCCTTTTCCTTTTGGACGAATTTCAGGGTTTTCCTCCACTCTCTCAAGACCTCCAACTCCTACCATATTCAAGGTAAGAAATCCTCATTATATTTGTGTGAAATTCCATAATTTTTAAACTAGTATTGATGAAATCTACACATAAAATACTTAGATCTTCAAGAGATTTCTTCAAGAACTCAAAGGAGGGTTTTGTAAGATTTCTTCCAAAAATGTAATCCTACACCCTTAGACTTACATGTATGGATTTATTAAGGGTATATGAGTGAATAAGTAATAGAACTCTTGGTATGGTGATTGAAAGCCATAAATTCCAAATTTAATTACATAACTACTGTTGAGATAGAATAGATGATTATTTAATGGAACTTTGTTGGTTGGGTGTGGATGGATGGTCACATATGTGATGTTGGAAGTTATAAATTGGTTAATCATGATGGTGGATAAATTATTGATGAATGGTGGCATTTGGACGAACTAAATATATGGTGATGGGATGTAGAGATTTATGCCTACAAGATATTTGATAATATGTCTAAATGGCTTAAGTTATGGAATTTGTTACTAATATTGGTTCCATTGGATGTTGCTATTGTAGATTGAAGGTTCGTAGTGTTGTGGATCATTGTAGTATCACTAAGGGACAAATTGAGGTATGTGAGGCTAACTCTCTATGTTTGGGAATGTTAATGATTCTACCTACGTCCCATTCATTATGACTATTACTAGTTTAATCAGAAAGTAATTATGTCTTAGTTCCATGAATAGTCTTAGAACTTCTATTCTCTAGATGACGTGGTTTCATAATTATTCAATATTCTATGAGTTTCAGTTATGACAAATCAAATTATTTTGAATACACGTCTCAGTCTAGTCCTATTCACTATACGAGTATCATGTAACTTAGTATGGTTCAGTATTTCGGTATCACATATTGCATTCTTAATTTCATAATTTAAATCCCTGAATGTTGAACACCTGTATTTGGACCTGAGGCAATAGTTTATATACTTTATGCATATTTGGGCCCGAGGCCATAATGTCACGACCCAAAAATCCCATCTTCGGGCCATGACTGCATCTAACATTGAACCCGCTAGACAAGCCAACGTTTGAACTAAATAAAACTTATTAACAACAAATACGTACAAGATAACCAAGGCTTCGATGGCCCACCATATACAATTTAACAAAATNGCTAGGACCAACACAACATATGTACCTGTGCAATTTTTATATAATAGCAGGAAAAATGGCAACAGAAATAAGCAAGTAAGACAGATACGGGGAGATAGGTAACAGTGCTTGCACAGCAGTACAATGTTATAAATGAAACGTAAAGACAAGGCAGAAATATAGCTTCTCAAACATATAATGAACAGGAAAGGCACGGCATGTCCCCTTGTGCATAACCTCACAGTCACTCGGCACGGAATGTCCCCTCGTGCATAGCCTCACAATCACTCGGCGCGGAATGTCCCCTCGTGCATATATAATAACACTCGGCACGGAATTTCCCCTCGTGCATAACCT